>JBAMJV010001863.1:0-19966 GCA_037951105.1 Echinarachnius parma
ACGATTTGTCAATATCAGGTGACACGATCTGTCACGATCTGGTCTCCCGTTCAGACACGATCATATACGTTCCGATATGATTGTCCCTATTGAGCCCACGATTGGTTCTCGATGTGACACGATCATCACGATCGGGGTCCCCGATTTTGGACGATCGGGTAAGTGCAGATACGTTCGGATACCTTCCGATACGTTCATCACGAACCGATGCGATCTGTTGCGATAGGATACGATTGTAGTCGCGATGTCTTTCACGATGAGGATCGAGAGTGATAACGATTTGAGCTACGATTGGACCCCGACGAATATATATTGCCCCGACTGTTCACTCTACAGAGTGACTGTTCACTCTACAGAGTGACTGTTCACTCTACAGAGTGAACACTACAACCCACAACCATTGATGATGGCAGAAGTTGAGGATGATGACAACGTGACATTTGCTGTATTACTGTATGCTCACATAATCGCCAGAGAGGAAGAAGACGAGCAGCAGCCAGACCAGCCACAACCCAACCACAAAGGGCCAGGAGAGCTGCAGTCAGGCAGTGCTGATTGCGACCATGGCTCACAGAGGAGAGGAGAGGAGAGGAGAGGAGACAACAGCTTGGCCAGTTCTCCAGCCTCCTAGACACCCAATTGAGGCTGGAAGATCCAGTAGCGTTCCAAAAATACACTAGGTTAACACCACAGCTCTTTGGTGAAGTATTGCAGAGGGTGGCTCCAGCAATCGAGAGGGAACTCACCAGTTTCCTCGCTCACCTGGACTGACTGGCAGTGACATTGAGGCACCTTGTCACTGGAAACAACTATTGGTCCCTTGCGTATGCCCTCAGGTGTGGAGTGTCCAGCATCTCACAGATAGTTCCAGAAGTGTGCCAGACAATTGTGCAAGCGTACAAAGATGAGGTGTTTAGCCTACCTGTGAACCCTGAAGCCTGGACAGACGATAGCTTACCAGTTTGAGCAGAGATGGACCATCCCGCACGCCATTGGGGACCTGGATGGCAAACACATTGCTATCAAGAAGCCACCCCACACTGGCAGTCTGTACTACAATTACAAAGGCTTTTTTCTGATACCACTCCTGGCTATGGTGGATGCAGATTGCAAGTTTGTGTGGATCGAGCTTGGTGGAAAATGACACATGTTAGATGCTCAGATATTTGGCGACTCTGAGCTGTTCAACGGCCTGGAAGAGAAATCCCTATGACTCCCCCCCCCCCCCCCCCCCCGCCCTGACCTCTAACTGCAAGCCCTGATGACCACCAAGACATGCCCTTCTTCATCCTGGGGGATGACGCCTTCGCACTCAGGAACTACCTCATTAAGCAATGCGGCACTTGCTGCTGCTGCTGCAAAGGAGGCCACATTTCTGGCATCGTCCGTCTCAATGTGAGGGATCAAAAAAGAGAACTTCTCCCAAACCCACTTCTTTGTGCTGTTCATATCAATAATGTCATCTCCTCCTGACCCACTCTTCTTGGCGCGTTTCTTCAGCCGGACCATCATGGTCCTCATGCATGTGTACTATATTTTAATCTTGGCAGCCTGTGCAGCCCAGAGATCCTCCTTCCAGTGCTGTAGGACTCGAGTCCGGACTCGGACTCGAGACCGTTCTCGAGTCCGTATTTCTCGGGACTCGGACTCGGACTCGGACTCGGACTCGAGCCAAAAAGACTCGGTCTCGGACTCGGACTCGACCAATGGTGACTCGTGACTCGGGCGAAAATCGGGCCGAGACCGGCAACGAGACCGGCATTTTTTCCGTTTTCCCACGTTTATTTATAGTTCATAAAATTACCCAGCGCAAACATAAACAAACCCGTTGTTCTAGCGTACCTTGCTCACTTGAGTGGCATTCTGGAAAATGATCGTAACATCGCCTCAACAAGCTATTATATGCCTAACTAGACGTTGAGATTAGTCGTTTTATATTTTGGAAAACGTAAGACACGGTCAAGTATTACGGCCAGAACGTGAATTAATTTACGAAAGCCTGAGCTGAAGCGACTAAGCGATACAGTCAAATGCATGTGTACTGCGGTACCCGTGTGTAGCTGCACTACCGCGCGCTAGCTATACCAGCGGCAGCGCACGAATAACGGGAAAAAAAACAACAATCGACATACTGCATGTACTGCATTGCATTAATGCATTAATTGCATAAATTAACTTTTTCAAGAAAGATCCTTAGACATGGGTCCCCTTTTCATAAAAAAAATCCTTACACATGGGTCCCATTTAAAAAAAACACCTTAAACATGGGTCCCTTTTTTCATTTATTCCTTTCCCCTCTTTTCTCCCTCATTTTTTTCCGAGATTTTGGGATTGAAATTGCTAAAATTTTCAAGCTCGCTCCGCTCGCTCGCATACATAATATTTCACAACCTCGGGTGTATAACCTTTGACATTGCGCAAAATCATTTATGCAGATAACTCGTTGTCATTTCTTTGATGGTGTCTATTATGAAGATAACTGTTGTAGTAAGAAGAGTTAAAATATATAAATTCTCTGACAAATGGAAATTTACAATGAACCAGACAACTATTTATGTTATAGAGAGTTCACTGTAAGGCATTTATCATAATGAAAGTGATGTGTCATAAAAAGAATTGCAATTCCCGTTGGGACTCGGACTCGGACTCGGACTCGAACTCGGATGTCCGGGACTCGGGACTCGGATGTCCGGGACTCGGACTCGGACTCGGACTCGGACTCGACTCGACTCCAGGGATTCGGACTCGGACTCGGACTCGGACTCGGACAGGGTGGACTCGACTACAGCACTGCCTCCTTCTGGGTGACATCTTTGAAACCCGCAATGCGTTTGCTGTAGAGGACCTCATTTCTCATATGGAATGATTTCCTCCTTTTGCTCTTCAGTAAAGGCAGTTACTGTTTTCTTTATCTTGGCTTTCTTGGTGGGTTGGTCTCCTCTGCCTCCTCTGGTGCCGGCTCAGGCGGGACTGGTTCAGGCTCAGGGGGTAGAACAGTCTGGCCCTTTCCCTTCTTTCGTCTGGTACCCTTGGGTGGCATCTCTCAAAGGCTCCACAAATTACTAGCAAAAGCAAGTTGACAGTAAAGATGTGCGGTCTTCAAGTGTACATTGCTGAATGAGGCGCATTCAATCTTGTCCGGTATATATATGGGCGCGAGAACTCCGTAACAGATCGTGAACGTCCGTGAAAAAGCGTGACTACTCGCATTTACTCGTATCTACTCGCATTTAATCGCATCTACTCGTATCAACTCGTATCTGCTTATGAGTCATTCGTGTCAGGTCGTGAGCAATGGTACCCGAAAGAGCGTCACAGATCGTGACAGATCGTGGAAGATCGCAGCACATCTCAACAGAGCGTAGTGTTTGTCTCGTCCAAGGTTGATCCCGATCACCACGATTTGGAAGCACGATTAGATGCGATTTGTTACGATCCAATACGATCCGATGCGATGATGACGATTGATAATTAATCGTATTGATCGTATAATTTTTTTTAACCGTTCCAAAAATTTCCTACGATCAACACAATTGCCACGACTGACCTTACGAGTTGATAATATCTGATACGATCACCACGATTACTTCCCGATCAGCTACGAATGGCCAATCGTGGCGATCGTAACTAATCGCACGACAGTGGGAACGCCGCATAAGGATGAGCTTTAGTAACCAAAATCTGCACAATAACAGTACGAACTACTAGTAATAGTTTTAACTCCACCATGCTCGAACGGTATAGAAAATTACAAACGACTAAGTAAAAAGCCAACATGTTTAGTTGTAATAAGTCAATGGTTTGTCTTTATACGCCGTTTGGCATTTGTATACATAAGGGTACATGTTCTCAAGTAATCCACACTGCTGCTCTCTACCCAGAGGGGTGTTTCACAAAAACCCTAAGTTGAACTTAACTCTAAGTTGGAGTTAAAAAGTATGGTATGCCATTTGTTGCCTGAGAAAAAAATATACTAAAAAGCAAAAATGCAAGTATTTTAGACTATTCAAAAATTTTACATGAAGAACATGAAATCTCTTTGATAATCAACAAATATTTATGAATTTAAACAACAGTTGCTGCCTTTCAAAAGGACTTTTAGAATTTGTTTTCAAAGAAACTAATGGCTTTCCATACGTTTTAAGTCCAACTTAGAGTTAAGATCAACTTAGGATCTTTGTGAAACACCCCCAGGAATATAAATGAGTAACTGTTTGGGTGTTATTTAACATTCAGCACCTTGAACAGCTGTGCTAGTATGCTCCGCAGGAAGTTGAGGCGGTGCACAAGATACTTGCACGGGTTTGACCTGTACCTAATGACCAAGATGACTTAAAATCATATAATTGATTGAACCAATTTAAGCGACAAATACAAAACATATTTAATTTTGAACTATTCACCGTAGTATTTATCTGAACTGCGTCGAACATGACCATGTATTATATAATATGTAGCCATGTTTTTGTTTTTATTGTTTTTTTTCTGTTAGGGCTTGCTTTTTGTTTTCATTTATAAGTATATTACTTCCTGCCATGATACCTTCCATACGCATGATTATATAATATACATATACATCTTCCTCCTCCTTCTCTGTCCTGTTTATACGTTATATCTTGTAAATACTATTTTGTATATTTATGATTTGAATATGTTTTGTACTTGTTGATGATTTTTATCTGCATTATGGTAAATAAAGTGAACGTGAACTTGAACTTGAACTTGTAATATTAATGCATTATGGTAAATAAAGTGAACGTGAACTTGAACTTGAACTTGTAATATTAATGCGCTTAAAAACACTGTTTAAATATATAAATGTAATTTATTATTTTTAATTTAATCATGCTCCCCGATATATAGTATTTGTCACCAATAGTCTGCAAATGATTGCATTGGTTTCACCTCATATAACTAAATAAAACAGAATTATCAGCATGGTCAGTGGTAGACCATAATTTTGACAAATATATCGCATCCATCCATTGACCCTTATGTTTTTTTATTCAGCTTTTAGGTACGAAATACGTTACGCAACAAACTTTACAGAGATAACAGACTTGTTTGAATCCTCTCGGCTCGTCACCAATAACATCACGGTTGAGGGCAATCTCTCCTTGGTAGCATCGCCCGGCATCGTCGAAGAACTCGTGATTAAGGTGCCAGAACGTGGAGATGGTGTCGTCTATTACTTCTCGATTAGGACTTGGGACGAGGCAGGCAACGTCGGCGACCAGTCCAACTCCGCTTCGGTTGTCATCGTCGTCTTCGTTGATGATTTGGTAACGACTGTGTCACCTACTACTAACAACACTCACCAAACTCACGTCGTCCACCTCTTGTTGATAATAACTCTCTTCGTTATGACGATTGCCAAACGATTTTTTGAAATGTAGGCACTTATCATGGATTGATAGAAGTTCATTTGAATGTTTGTTCTTTTTTTAAAATAATTTTGATGAAATTGAAAATAGTTTTGTGTGAGACTAGATTAAGTGAGTCTATACGGGATTCTGAAATTGAAATATCCGGTTATAAGTTAACTCGACTGGATAGGAATACAAGTGGTTGTGGAATAATCAAATATGTTCATAATCCAATTCAATTGTTACAGAAGTTGTTAATGATATTGAATTTTCTTGAAGCAAAAGCCATTATATGTTGTTGTTTGGTTTAGACCCGTAGTCTCGCCTATGAAAAGTTTTGATGAATTTGAAAATACACTTCAATATTTAGATTCGAAGTCATTCGATTACCGTATATTTTTAATAGAGATTTAAATTGCGATAAATGATAACAAAGTGATATAACAAATGCATCCAATCAGACTATAACGGTTGTTAGTATTGTAAATTATTACGGCCTAAAACAATTTGTATTAAAGCATACGAAGATTACCCCAGTATCTGCCACGACGATTGATGTATCATAGTCATCGAACCACGATAACGTTCAGTTTTTTGCCGTGGCTCCAATTACTTTAAGTGACCATTTTATGATTGTGGCGTCTGTTGGACGAGTGAAAACTCCCCCTCAAAGCAGCAATATGTTAATTCTTGTAACTTTAAACAAATTAATTTTACGGAATTTTGTAAGGAAATACACAATGAGTCTTGGGATAGCGTTATACTCGAAACTGATATTAATAAGGAGTATGAAAGTTAGTTTTAAAATTGTAAATAAACTTGATAAATTCGCCCTATGAAACGTCGACGGGTGAAGCAAAGTCTGCCCCGTGGATGAATGCTGACATAATTTATTTGTGCTCAGTTTGTTCTGTATCATATAACTTGTATAAATTGAATAGACATACTACACGCAACTGTTTACGTATAGTACTGGCAATACCAAACGACCCTTTCTTAGGACCCTATGAATCGAAACAATAATAATGACATAGACGGTTTAACTCAATTCACTGACTGCCACTAGTATTTGCCAACTGAGTTTGATGAAACGTTTATTGATTGTAAACCCCTCTTTAAGTTTATTGCATTTGAATGCACGTAGTCTAAAAAAAAAACTTTGATTCTATTGATGCTCTTTTATCCTCTTTAAATCGGTCATTCTCTAATATAGGTATTAGTGAATCTTGGCTAAATGCGAATTCCCCTCCACTTTTTGATATTGATGGCTATCAAATGCTCCGTGCTGATCGTCCTCATTGTCGAGGCGGTGGTGTAGTCCTGTATGTTAAGAATGGTATTTCATTCAGAGTATTAAATAGGGTGGACTTGACTTCTTCTGAGAGTAACACACTTTTTATTGAAATTGAGGTACCAAAAAGTAAAAATATAATAATCAATTTCAATTTCATTTATTCCATTCGTCATATAAAAACACACATAATTATAACATTGATATTTACAGATAAGTAAAGAACATACAAATAACAAAGAAAGATAAACACAAACTACAATTATATATACGAATGAGGAAACCGGCAAGAAAGAACATTTAAGTCTTATATGGTGCTGGTCCCTTATGATATAATAAATAATATTGCCCTTACCTAACACTTAACACCTTACACCTAACAACTAACACCTAACATCTAACACCTAACACCTGATTATAAACAAATAATAACATGCTTATCACATAAAATGCAATTGTTTGTATCTCCTTTTAAATGTATTCAAAGTTGGGCTTAATTTTACATGAAGAGGTAATTCATTCCATAAAATTGGTCCTTTAAAGAAAATTGAGTTTTTAGAAACAGAAGTTTTAATAAGTGGTATATGGAAATGTGACGATTGCCTAGTTCCATATGAATGTATTTCAAAATTCAAATGAAATTTATTTGAAAGACTAGCGGGGATAATACCTTTATGACATAAAAACATAAATATAACAATATTATAATCATTCAATTCAAATATATTTAAACATTTAAAACGTAGAAAAATAGGTTCTGAATGGGCAAGATAATGGGATCCAGAGATAATACGTATTGCTTTCTTTTGTAATTTATACAATCTATTCATACAATAATCATTTGAATTTGACCAAACAATATTGCAATAATTTAATTGTGATAAAAACAATGCATTGTATATCATTAATAAAATCTTATGAGGGAAATGTTTTAATTTGTATAAGATACCAACTACTTTCGAGAGTTTATTACAAATTGCTTCAATATGAACGTGCCATGACATTTTACAGTCAATTTGAATACCTAAAAATGTCAATGAATTACAACACTGTATAACATTTCCATTAATTTTTACTTCAATATCATTAGTTCTAATGTGTTTATTTGTAAAAATCATATAATTCGTTTTGTTTACATTTAAGATTAATTTATTAATATACAACCATTGAGAAATGTTCTGAAGCTCATCATTAAATCGTATTACTAATCTATCTAAATCGTTATCAGACAAAAATAAACTTGAGTCATCCGCATATAAAATACATTGCAATATTTGTGAAGCCTGAGTAATATCATTCATGTACACAAGAAATAATAACGGTCCCAATATCGAGCCTTGAGGTACTCCACATCCTATGATTTTAAAATCAGATTTAGTCTTATTAACAAAAACATATTGTTTTCGGTTTGTTAAATAGCTTTCAAACCATTTTAACAAAACACCTCGAATTTCATAATTATACAATTTATCTAAAAGAAATTTATGATCTAACGTATCGAATGCCTTACTTAGATCGAGAAATATTCCTAACATAATTTGTTTATTATCTAAGGCATTTGAAACTTTAAAAACAAAATCAATTAGTGCAGAGGATGTAGAGTGACCAGCTCTAAAACCATATTGACTATCCGATAATAAATTACATTGGTTCAAAAAATATATCAATCTATTATAAAAACATTTTTCTAAAATTTTGGAAAATACTGGCAAGACTGATATTGGCCGATAATTACTCATTGTATCGAATGATCCATTTTTATATACAGGAATAACTTTTGCTATTTTTAACTTATCCGGAAAAATACCTTTACTCATAGAATCATTAAAAATACGACACAACGGATAACATATAATATGAACAACCCTTTTAACGACAACAATGTCAATTTCATCATAACCAGTGCTTGATTTACTTTTCAGGTCACAAACAATATCTATAATTTCTTTAGTTGTAATAGGGTTAAAAAAGGCAGTTACACTATTCTTTTCTAAATATTGCATATGGTTATTATTTCCAATAAAAGTATTTTGAACATTATTTCTCAAAGAAGCACCTATATTGACAAAATAATTATTAAACTCTTGAGCAATGCATAAATCATCAGTGACGCTTTCATTATCTACTTGAATGTGCTTAATATTTGTATCGCGAGTCTGACATGAATTTCCTATAGCTGTATTGATTACCTTCCATGTTTCTTTCATGTCATATTGCACATTTTGAAATTTGTTTTTAAAAAATTCATATTTGACATGTTTTAATTCATGGTTCAACTTATTTCTATACATCTTATATACCTTTTTTCTATAGTCAGTTGGATTTTGTAAAGATTTTTTATACAACTTATATTTCTTATTGCACATTTTACGTAATTTATTAGTAAACCATGGTTTATCTCTTCTTTTCTTTTTAAATTTAATGGAACGTAAAGGAAAACATTTATTATATAGCTGCATAAATTGATACAAAAAATTATTATAACTCACATTTGGATCTTCATTATCTACTCTCCAATTAACATCATTCAAAATATTTATAAATTTTCTAATGTTTATTTCGTTGATATCACGTTTCATCATTGTCTGTGATTTCTTTAAATTTATCTGAGAGTTTGTTTTTGTTTGTTTTGGAGCAAGAGTCGGCAGTCAATAAATTAATATTATAATCCCCAATAAAATATACATATTTATTTTCTTTATTTACAATATTTAAAACTGAATTTATTGATTCAAAAAAGTCATTTTCAGATTCACCCGGAGGTCTATAAATAACACCAATAATAATATTTTTGTTTGAATTTTGAATTTCAATAAAAATAGACTCCATACAATTTACATTAATGTCTAAATCTACTCTTTGTTTAAAAAATAAATCATCTCTAACATATATACCAACTCCTCCTCCTCGACGGTCTTCTCTATTATTACCCATGAATTTGAATCCATCTATATTATATTTGGGATCGCTGTTGCGTAACCATGTTTCAGTTATTCCTATAGCACAAAAGGGATTATCAATAACATGCAAAAGAGATTCCAAACAAGAGAAGTTTTTTTTTATACTTCTGCAATTTACATGAAGACATGAAAATTGTTTTTCTAAATATTTATCTACATTGTGCACATTTAACATTTGAGTAAAATCTTCAGGAGTATAAAATGATTGTTGAAACCCGTATGATTCTTGATCATTTACTATAGGAGATAATTTTTCAAAGATAGCATTAATATCAATATTATTTAAAAATTGTTGATAGTTTATACGATCAGGCATTTAGTAAAATACACACACAAACACAAAATATTAACAAAATACAAGCATAATTCAAAAAAAAAAAAAAAAAAAAAAAAAAAAAAAATATTACAACTACAATCACAGGGCTGAAATAAACTTAAATTGGCAGTGTAACAAAGATCCACCGAAAACAGTGTATAAATATATTAATTGCAAAATAAATAAGTATGAATATTACTATACATGTATAAAATATAATATTTGGATTCTCTCATTGGGGCAAGAAAGTGGAAAAAGCTTCTTTACAGACTGTTTAGGTCCGACAGAGAGGTGATGAGTTTCTTCATTTCTTTTCCGCCAGAGGTTTTCACTATGGCAAAGACTCTACCGTCTGTCGTCCAAGAAGCTGTCACATTTTGCTTTTTTGCGGTCTCATAGAGAAGGGTCGTGTTTTTCTTTGTCAAATCTTCAACAATGACAGTGCCAGACCCTTTGAGTCTTCGTCTATTCTGCACCATGGTTTGTCTCGACTTGTACGAGACAAATTTGACGATGATGGGCGGCGCAACATCTTTCTTGGATGTTGCGGCTGGGTAAGAACTTTGGTCATTCCCCGATTTCCGTTTGTAGACGCGATGCGATCGGTCTATTTCGTTTGGGTTGAGGCTGACTCCGATGCGTTTCGCGACGTCACAGACGATGCGGTCTGTATCCTCTCCCGGGGTCACTTTGACACCGAGAATCCGAATATTGTTTCGGCGCGAGTATTGTTCCTGATGATCTAGTCGGCCGGTAAGTTCGTTGACCTTGGTTGCGCTCTTTTCTACCGTTACCTCCATAGCCTGAACTTGCCGAAGTTTGTTGTCAATGGACACTTCCAATGCGTGAAGATTGGCTAGTCGTTCATCCAGGAGTTCTCTTAGGTTGTTCTCTCGCTTCTCCATTTCTTTAGCCAGTTTTCGATGTTCCCGCTCCATAGCTACATCTACCGCCTTCTGCACGACTACGTCTATTCTCTCCAAGAATCCAGAACTCTTTAATAGGTCATCAATTGAAAAGACAGGCGGGGTGCTCTCCTCAGGCTCAGCGTCAGCTTCGTCGGCATTGTCTTGCTGCTTCTTAGATCGTGTCATCATGACCTCTTTGTTGAATTTAGGATCGAACTTTCGATGTTACGTAATGTAACAATGGAGCAAATTGATGACGGAGAGTTACTAGTAATAGTATACAGTACACGTATGTTGTGCTTGAGCAAGTTGAAAGTACACTAACATGAACACATGCAAGTGGGACCGATGATAATTCTGCGTAGCCACAGAGGGGATTTCAATAAATCGAAGATCAAAAATCCATTAAAAGTGATCACTGTCAATAAATGTTTTCGGTGGAAGGTGAAAAGTTAAAACGTCTTTTAAGTCATAGTTCTTCTGATTAACAAAATTGGCAAATTAAGGATGGTAACTGTCTAGCTTCAATATCCCCATGCACGCTCACGCTCAGTCGCTCAGTGCAGCCATAGTATAGGTGTGATTTATCGCCCTCTGAATACGTCTATTGATAATTTTATTACTCAATTAGACATTTGTATTGGAAACTTATAAAGAGGTGGAAAACAGATTTATTTACTCGGGGACTTTAATATCACTGTACTACAGGACACTGAATTAAATAACAGATTATTGTCATCTCTTCATTTATCCCCTTATTTTACAACCAACTCGAATTTCACCTACGTCTGCGACCCTAATTGATAATATTTTGTTTACTAATGTACTCTGTGATATACTTAAGAGTGGACTTATTTTTTATTCCGACGTATGTGACCATCTCCCAATGTTTGCCTTTGTAAACAAAATCATTTGTGATAATCAGAATAATGTACATCAATATAGAAAATATTCTAGAGAAAATTTGTCTCGATTTATAAGTGATCTGAAAAATGAAAATTGGCTCAATGTTTTACAAGAATCTAATGATGTTAATAAAGCCTATAACTTTTTTTTTACTAAAATTGAAAGATACTATGATATAAATTTTCCTTTAGTAAACGCGCCATTTAATAGAGCAAAAATACGCAAGCCATGGATTACTAGAGGTATATTAAAATCAATTGGTAAAAAGAATAAATTGTATAAATTACACCTACGTAACCCAAATAATGAGTCATATTTTTGTAAATTTAAGAAGTATAGAAATAAATTGAATTCTGTGATAAAATGTTCGCGTAAATGTTATTATGCTGACAAATGTAATGAAGTCAAAGGTAATATTTCTTGAAAATCATTAAGGAAGTCCTTGGCAAAAATAATAGTAAACAAACCCCAAGTCATTTGTGTACTGGGAATAAAATTGCACACTCAAACATAAAAAATGTAAATTTATTAAATGAATATTTTGTTAATATGGCACCAGATTTTTGGAAATCACTTAAAAAAGAAAATGAAACTTTTGTAAAGTATTTGAATAATTCATGTGAATATTCTTTTTTTTTTTCAAGCCAATTACGGAAAGTGATATAAACAATAAATTATTTCAAAAGAAATCGGATTATTAGTTTGTTTGTCAATTTGGGGTTGTTTGAATCCGAAATGCTGATATTTTAACCTGAACTTGATGCTCTCAATGCCATATTTGTTAATTGACCATTAAATTGTAGCAGTTATGAACCCAGTTATGTTGATCTTGGATTTCATCTGAATGACCTCTCACGACTGCCCTTATTTCTTATTTTTGACACTGGATAATCATATATCACTTTCTCAATCAAAAAATGCTCACCATTCATTCATTTAAAAAACGCATAGTATTGTCATTCTAACATTAATATATCTTTACATGCAATTCAATCAATATAATTGACACTCACTTATCGTATATCACTTCTCAAACAATGTTCGCCATTCATTCAATGAAAAACACAAAAAAAATATAATTAAATGAATTCTTAATGCCATTTATTCAGAAAAAAAAAAATTGGCAACATATGTACAACTGTCAACAAAAACCCAGCCATATCTATGAAGTTGGCTATTACATTTTGTACAGAGATGAATGCATATAAATACTCGTCATATAATACACGGATGTATCGGATATTGCGAGTAAATTTACTCGATGTACATGTATATATTTACTCGTCATATAATACACTGATGAATCATATACTGCGAGTAAATTTACTCGATGTACATGTATATATTTACTCGTCATATAATACACAGATGAATCAGATATTGCCAGTAAATTTACTCGATGTTCATGTATATATTTACTCGTCATATAATACATGGATGAATCAGATACTGCGAGTAAATTTACTCGATGTTCATGTATATATTTACTCGTCATATAATACATGGATGAATCAGATACTGCGAGTAAATTTACTCGATGTTCATGTATATATTTACTCATCATGTAATACATGGATGAATCAGATACTGCGAGTAAATTTACTTGATGTTCATGTATATATTTACTCGTCATATAATACATGGATGAATCAGATATTGCGAGTAAATTTACCCGATGTTCATGTATATATTTACTCGTCATATAATACATGGATGAATCAGATACTGCGAGTAAATTTACTCGATGTACATGTATATATTTACTCGTCATATAATACATGGATGAATCAGATACTGCGAGTAAATTTACTCGATGTTCATGTATATATTTACTCGTCATATAATACACAGATGAATCAGATACTGCGAGTAAATTTACTCGATGTTCATGTTTATATTTACTCGTCATATCGTGAGTCATGGTATCAATGTTACGTCACCACGTCATATTTACAAAATCTGTAATTACTCCTGTATTTAGCCACTGACTACCATAATTAAACCTTTGCATGCCTTGTAAATAGTATACAAAATGATTTTGAATAATTCTAAATGTAAGGGTAAACAAAAATGTGAATAAGTGAAATAGTGACGTAACATCACACTGGGCCATGTTACGTCAGACTGATACATTATAGATCATATTTTTCTAAAGAACACATGTTAATGGCTTCAAACTTTGTAGATTACTTGAACACCCAAAGATGAATGTTACATAAAATAAAAGGGTGGTGCTAGTACATTTTGAGTTTATTGGCTACATTTTTCTTAATTATTTTCAAAACTTGAAAACCTTTCTTAACAAACTTGCTATCAGAAAGCTATATATCTGGGTTAGGGTTAGGGTTAGGGTTAGGGTTTAGGGTTAGGGTTTAGGGGTTAGGGTTAGGGTTAGGGTTAGGGTTAGGGTTAGGGTTAGGGTTAGGGTTAGGGTTAGGGTTAGGGTTAGGGTTAGGGTTAGGGTTAGGGTTAGGGTTAGGGTTAGGGTTAGGGTTAGGGTTAGGGTTAGGGTTAGGGTTAGGGTTAGGGTTAGGGTTAGGGTTAGGGTTAGGGTTAGGGTTAGGGTTAGGGTTAGGGTTAGGGTTAGGGTTAGGGTTAGGGTTAGGGTTAGGGTTAGGGTTAGGGTTAGGGTTAGGGTTAGGGTTAGGGTTAGGGTTAGGGTTAGGGTTAGGGTTAGGGTTAGGGTTAGGGTTAGGGTTAGGGTTAGGGTTAGGGTTAGGGTTAGGGTTAGGGTTAGGGTTAGGGTTAGGGTTAGGGTTAGGGTTAGGGTTAGGGTTAGGGTTAGGGTTAGGGTTAGGGTTAGGGTTAGGGTTAGGGTTAGGGTTAGGGTTAGGGTTAGGGTTAGGGTTAGGGTTAGGGTTAGGGTTAGGGTTAGGGTTAGGGTTAGGGTTAGGGTTAGGGTTAGGGTTAGGGTTAGGGTTAGGGTTAGGGTTAGGGTTAGGGTTAGGGTTAGGGTTAGGGTTAGGGTTAGGGTTAGGGTTAGGGTTAGGGTTAGGGTTAGGGTTAGGGTTAGGGTTAGGGTTAGGGTTAGGGTTAGGGTTAGGGTTAGGGTTAGGGTTAGGGTTAGGGTTAGGGTTAGGGTTAGGGTTAGGGTTAGGGTTAGGGTTAGGGTTAGGGTTAGGGTTAGGGTTAGGGTTAGGGTTAGGGTTAGGGTTAGGGTTAGGGTTAGGGTTAGGGTTAGGGTTAGGGTTAGGGTTAGGGTTAGGGTTAGGGTTAGGGTTAGGGTTAGGGTTAGGGTTAGGGTTAGGGTTAGGGTTAGGGTTAGGGTTAGGGTTAGGGTTAGGGTTAGGGTTAGGGTTAGGGTTAGGGTTAGGGTTAGGGTTAGGGTTAGGGTTAGGGTTAGGGTTAGGGTTAGGGTTAGGGTTAGGGTTAGGGTTAGGGTTAGGGTTAGGGTTAGGGTTAGGGTTAGGGTTAGGGTTAGGGTTAGGGTTAGGGTTAGGGTTAGGGTTAGGGTTAGGGTTAGGGTTAGGGTTAGGGTTAGGGTTAGGGTTAGGGTTAGGGTTAGGGTTAGGGTTAGGGTTAGGGTTAGGGTTAGGGTTAGGGTTAGGGTTAGGGTTAGGGTTAGGGTTAGGGTTAGGGTTAGGGTTAGGGTTAGGGTTAGGGTTAGGGTTAGGGTTAGGGTTAGGGTTAGGGTTAGGGTTAGGGTTAGGGTTAGGGTTAGGGTTAGGGTTAGGGTTAGGGTTAGGGTTAGGGTTAGGGTTAGGGTTAGGGTTAGGGTTAGGGTTAGGGTTAGGGTTAGGGTTAGGGTTAGGGTTAGGGTTAGGGTTAGGGTTAGGGTTAGGGTTAGGGTTAGGGTTAGGGTTAGGGTTAGGGTTAGGGTTAGGGTTAGGGTTAGGGTTAGGGTTAGGGTTAGGGTTAGGGTTAGGGTTAGGGTTAGGGTTAGGGTTAGGGTTAGGGTTAGGGTTAGGGTTAGGGTTAGGGTTAGGGTTAGGGTTAGGGTTAGGGTTAGGGTTAGGGTTAGGGTTAGGGTTAGGGTTAGGGTTAGGGTTAGGGTTAGGGTTAGGGTTAGGGTTAGGGTTAGGGTTAGGGTTAGGGTTAGGGTTAGGGTTAGGGTTAGGGTTAGGGTTAGGGTTAGGGTTAGGGTTAGGGTTAGGGTTAGGGTTAGGGTTAGGGTTAGGGTTAGGGTTAGGGTTAGGGTTAGGGTTAGGGTTAGGGTTAGGGTTAGGGTTAGGGTTAGGGTTAGGGTTAGGGTTAGGGTTAGGGTTAGGGTTAGGGTTAGGGTTAGGGTTAGGGTTAGGGTTAGGGTTAGGGTTAGGGTTAGGGTTAGGGTTAGGGTTAGGGTTAGGGTTAGGGTTAGGGTTAGGGTTAGGGTTAGGGTTAGGGTTAGGGTTAGGGTTAGGGTTAGGGTTAGGGTTAGGGTTAGGGTTAGGGTTAGGGTTAGGGTTAGGGTTAGGGTTAGGGTTAGGGTTAGGGTTAGGGTTAGGGTTAGGGTTAGGGTTAGGGTTAGGGTTAGGGTTAGGGTTAGGGTTAGGGTTAGGGTTAGGGTTAGGGTTAGGGTTAGGGTTAGGGTTAGGGTTAGGGTTAGGGTTAGGGTTAGGGTTAGGGTTAGGGTTAGGGTTAGGGTTAGGGTTAGGGTTAGGGTTAGGGTTAGGGTTAGGGTTAGGGTTAGGGTTAGGGTTAGGGTTAGGGTTAGGGTTAGGGTTAGGGTTAGGGTTAGGGTTAGGGTTAGGGTTAGGGTTAGGGTTAGGGTTAGGGTTAGGGTTAGGGTTAGGGTTAGGGTTAGGGTTAGGGTTAGGGTTAGGGTTAGGGTTAGGGTTAGGGTTAGGGTTAGGGTTAGGGTTAGGGTTAGGGTTAGGGTTAGGGTTAGGGTTAGGGTTAGGGTTAGGGTTAGGGTTAGGGTTAGGGTTAGGGTTAGGGTTAGGGTTAGGGTTAGGGTTAGGTTAGGGTTAGGGTTAGGGTTAGGGTTAGGGTTAGGGTTAGGGTTAGGGTTAGGGTTAGGGTTAGGGTTAGGGTTAGGGTTAGGGTTAGGGTTAGGGTTAGGGTTAGGGTTAGGGTTAGGGTTAGGGTTAGGGTTAGGGTTAGGGTTAGGGTTAGGGTTAGGGTTAGGGTTAGGGTTAGGGTTAGGGTTAGGGTTAGGGTTAGGGTTAGGGTTAGGGTTAGGGTTAGGGTTAGGGTTAGGGTTAGGGTTAGGGTTAGGGTTAGGGTTAGGGTTAGGGTTAGGGTTAGGGTTAGGGTTAGGGTTAGGGTTAGGGTTAGGGTTAGGGTTAGGGTTAGGGTTAGGGTTAGGGTTAGGGTTAGGGTTAGGGTTAGGGTTAGGGTTAGGGTTAGGGTTAGGGTTAGGGTTAGGGTTAGGGTTAGGGTTAGGGTTAGGGTTAGGGTTAGGGTTAGGGTTAGGGTTAGGGTTAGGGTTAGGGTTAGGGTTAGGGTTAGGGTTAGGGTTAGGGTTAGGGTTAGGGTTAGGGTTAGGGTTAGGGTTAGGGTTAGGGTTAGGGTTAGGGTTAGGGTTAGGGTTAGGGTTAGGGTTAGGGTTAGGGTTAGGGTTAGGGTTAGGGTTAGGGTTAGGGTTAGGGTTAGGGTTAGGGTTAGGGTTAGGGTTAGGGTTAGGGTTAGGGTTAGGGTTAGGGTTAGGGTTAGGGTTAGGGTTAGGGTTAGGGTTAGGGTTAGGGTTAGGGTTAGGGTTAGGGTTAGGGTTAGGGTTAGGGTTAGGGTTAGGGTTAGGGTTAGGGTTAGGGTTAGGGTTAGGGTTAGGGTTAGGGTTAGGGTTAGGGTTAGGGTTAGGGTTAGGGTTAGGGTTAGGGTTAGGGTTAGGGTTAGGGTTAGGGTTAGGGTTAGGGTTAGGGTTAGGGTTAGGGTTAGGGTTAGGGTTAGGGTTAGGGTTAGGGTTAGGGTTAGGGTTAGGGTTAGGGTTAGGGTTAGGGTTAGGGTTAGGGTTAGGGTTAGGGTTAGGGTTAGGGTTAGGGTTAGGGTTAGGGTTAGGGTTAGGGTTAGGGTTAGGGTTAGGGTTAGGGTTAGGGTTAGGGTTAGGGTTAGGGTTAGGGTTAGGGTTAGGGTTAGGGTTAGGGTTAGGGTTAGGGTTAGGGTTAGGGTTAGGGTTAGGGTTAGGGTTAGGGTTAGGGTTAGGGTTAGGGTTAGGGTTAGGGTTAGGGTTAGGGTTAGGGTTAGGGTTAGGGTTAGGGTTAGGGTTAGGGTTAGGGTTAGGGTTAGGGTTAGGGTTAGGGTTAGGGTTAGGGTTAGGGTTAGGGTTAGGGTTAGGGTTAGGGTTAGGGTTAGGGTTAGGGTTAGGGTTAGGGTTAGGGTTAGGGTTAGGGTTAGGGTTAGGGTTAGGGTTAGGGTTAGGTTAGGGTTAGGGTTAGGGTTAGGGTTAGGGTTAGGGTTAGGGTTAGGGTTAGGGTTAGGGTTAGGGTTAGGGTTAGGGTTAGGGTTAGGGTTAGGGTTAGGGTTAGGGTTAGGGTTAGGGTTAGGGTTAGGGTTAGGGTTAGGGTTAGGGTTAGGGTTAGGGTTAGGGTTAGGGTTAGGGTTAGGGTTAGGGTTAGGGTTAGGGTTAGGGTTAGGGTTAGGGTTAGGGTTAGGGTTAGGGTTAGGGTTAGGGTTAGGGTTAGGGTTAGGGTTAGGGTTAGGGTTAGGGTTAGGGTTAGGGTTAGGGTTAGGGTTAGGGTTAGGGTTAGGGTTAGGGTTAGGGTTAGGGTTAGGGTTAGGGTTAGGGTTAGGGTTAGGGTTAGGGTTAGGGTTAGGGTTAGGGTTAGGGTTAGGGTTAGGGTTAGGGTTAGGGTTAGGGTTAGGGTTAGGGTTAGGGTTAGGGTTAGGGTTAGGGTTAGGGTTAGGGTTAGGGTTAGGGTTAGGGTTAGGGTTAGGGTTAGGGTTAGGGTTAGGGTTAGGGTTAGGGTTAGGGTTAGGGTTAGGGTTAGGGTTAGGGTTAGGGTTAGGGTTAGGGTTAGGGTTAGGGTTAGGGTTAGGGTTAGGGTTAGGGTTAGGGTTAGGGTTAGGGTTAGGGTTAGGGTTAGGGTTAGGGTTAGGGTTAGGGTTAGGGTTAGGGTTAGGGTTAGGGTTAGGGTTAGGGTTAGGGTTAGGGTTAGGGTTAGGGTTAGGGTTAGGGTTAGGGTTAGGGTTAGGGTTAGGGTTAGGGTTAGGGTTAGGGTTAGGGTTAGGGTTAGGGTTAGGGTTAGGGTTAGGGTTAGGGTTAGGGTTAGGGTTAGGGTTAGGGTTAGGGTTAGGGTTAGGGTTAGGGTTAGGGTTAGGGTTAGGGTTAGGGTTAGGGTTAGGGTTAGGGTTAGGGTTAGGGTTAGGGTTAGGGTTAGGGTTAGGGTTAGGGTTAGGGTTAGGGTTAGGGTTAGGGTTAGGGTTAGGGTTAGGGTTAGGGTTAGGGTTAGGGTTAGGGTTAGGGTTAGGGTTAGGGTTAGGGTTAGGGTTAGGGTTAGGGTTAGGGTTAGGGTTAGGGTTAGGGTTAGGGTTAGGGTTAGGGTTAGGGTTAGGGTTAGGGTTAGGGTTAGGGTTAGGGTTAGGGTTAGGGTTAGGGTTAGGGTTAGGGTTAGGGTTAGGGTTAGGGTTAGGGTTAGGGTTAGGGTTAGGGTTAGGGTTAGGGTTAGGGTTAGGGTTAGGGTTAGGGTTAGGGTTAGGGTTAGGGTTAGGGTTAGGGTTAGGGTTAGGGTTAGGGTTAGGGTTAGGGTTAGGGTTAGGGTTAGGGTTAGGGTTAGGGTTAGGGTTAGGGTTAGGGTTAGGGTTAGGGTTAGGGTTAGGGTTAGGGTTAGGGTTAGGGTTAGGGTTAGGGTTAGGGTTAGGGTTAGGGTTAGGGTTAGGGTTAGGGTTAGGGTTAGGGTTAGGGTTAGGGTTAGGGTTAGGGTTAGGGTTAGGGTTAGGGTTAGGGTTAGGGTTAGGGTTAGGGTTAGGGTTAGGGTTAGGGTTAGGGTTAGGGTTAGGGTTAGGGTTAGGGTTAGGGTTAGGGTTAGGGTTAGGGTTAGGGTTAGGGGTGAGGGTTAGGGTTAGGGTTTGGTTAGGGTTAGGGTTAGGGTTAGGGTTAGGGTTAGGGTTAGGGTTAGGGTTAGGGTTAGGGTTAGGGTTAGGGTTAGGGTTAGGGTTAGGGTTAGGGTTAGGGTTAGGGTTAGGGTTAGGGTTAGGGTTAGGGTTAGGGTTAGGGTTAGGGTTAGGGTTAGGGTTAGGGTTAGGGTTAGGGTTAGGGTTAGGGTTAGGGTTAGGGTTAGGGTTAGGGTTAGGGTTAGGGTTAGGGTTAGGGTTAGGGTTAGGGTTAGGGTTAGGGTTAGGGGGGGTTAGGTGGTTAGGGTTAG
>JBAMJV010001864.1:0-104145 GCA_037951105.1 Echinarachnius parma
CCACAATATTGGCACAGTTGTTGTGCTCGATATGTGCGAAAGAAAATCAGAGATATTCATTACTTTATGGCTGAATGAGCACAGATTAAAGACAAAATGGCCCAATTCAAAAGTCACAAGGTATTGCGCGTGCCTGTACATTGTTGTGAATCCGCACATGTGGCGGAATGCATTGATCATGCTTAATGAAACAATGCTGTTTGATATTCCATTCATTTTGATTTTTTGTTGGCACATGTGGTAAAATGCATTAATTGCAATTGTAAAACAGAGCATTTTAAAATTTTCCAACTCTCAATAATTTGTAATGATGATAATACTTTTGCGAATTTTGAAATATGACTATTTTTTCTGTAATGTGTGCTCACTCAACCATGGATTTATGGTTATCTCTTATTTTTACACATTGTTTTCCTAACTACCATATGGATATATTGGCAAGACGAAATCTTAAAACGATTCTTGGTTATGAAATTATGGGCAATTGCTTAGGGGTGAAGTTACTTTTTGTGTTCGGTTTATATACCGTATATACACACGACAACCAGTAAATAAATTAAAGATTCAAATAGATACTGTGAACAAAAAGTAACTAACACAATAAGAAAATATAGAAGAAGACGAAAGGGGAAGAAAACTACTTCCCAAAACATTGCACTGTGATGAGTGATGATCTGATATTTCCATTAAGTAATGTGTTAATTTGATATGGCCGACTAATGAGTGAACGTGCAAAGTGATCTTCGCTAACTCACTGCACTGGCTATTTACACAGTTATAAACTTTCCAGTGGATAATTCAAGCTCCAAACAATTCAATCATAAATGAAGAGGTTAGTTCCAAAAAAAAGCGCTAAACCGAAGAGTCCATAAATCGAGTTAAATATGCCCCTCTAATAATTGGCATAAATAATTAAAAAAACAGTATACAGTATTAATAATATACAGAATGAAAAAAACGAATATGTAAACATACTGTGCCCCACAATATCCCCAGCTCTGCCAATCATCAGTATACCGTACTTGCCCACGAAACGCAATAACGTTAGAAGCCGTTGTAGATGATCATATTTGTTTTTAACTTTTTTTAAAAATAGCATAACAAACAAGTCCATTTTAATAATCTAGCAACAATTTCCCCCCCCAAATATGTAAATGTATCACACTATGGGACTATGCCTCGCAAGTAATTTTTGTCCGTGATGCTGACATTAACCTTTCACATCCGTATATATACGCCAACATGAAATGAATGATTATTCAAAGTATTTTATAATATATCTGTGTGACTTTTCGGAAAATGTCCAATTAGATTATTCTTCAAAATCTTATTATTTTAAAACTAATCATACAAATTAACAATACAAACAATTATATGTATGATGTTAATGATGTTAATAGTATTATCATATTTAAAGGGACTTAGTAACATTGTCCAAATCCTCAAAATCCAGTTGGAATTCTAGCGGTTCCCTCATATATTAACAATAAAAGCATGGGACAGGTTTCGGTTTTTCAAATTTCCCTTTCGTTAAAAAGATATTTACGATTGAAAGTGTTCAGATGACAAATTATCCAATGGATCATCAGAACCGTGTACAAAGTGAGTGCAATGAGTTAGTGAATGTCACTTTGCATTTTTGCTCATTACTCGGCCATATAACGTCAATTTAACCTTGAAATTTTCACACAATACCCGAGTGACATATCAGATAACAACAATTGATTTCAAGTATGGTGTTTAAGGCTGGTGTTAGTGTTTATTAAACACTAACACCGGCCTTAAACACCATATTTGCAATCACCCATTGGGTGATTTCAAGTATGGTGTTTAGGGCTGGTGTTATAGTGTTGATCAAACTGGTGTTTGTGTGTAATAAACACTAACACCGACCTTAAACTGTACACCATCCTAACACGAAGTCATCTCATGTATGGTGTTTAAGTCCGATGTTTACACTAACATCGGCCTTAAACACCATACTTGAAATCACCCATTGTATCAACCATTCATCACTTTTTGCACATGTCAACAAAGTTACTATATGTCTTTCACCTCAAATGAAGTGTGGTATGTGTCCAGGGCAATTTCAATCAAGGGATATCTGTAAAAAATCACTCAAAATCACTCCGTAATTGGGTGTTTTGTATGTGTGTGACGTGTAAAAGCAATGTTTCGTGGCATATTACTATTATTAGTTCAATTAGTCATTATTCAAGTTCATTTAACGCAAAAAAAAACGTTTATGTTGTACGATCGAGTGACTTCATCGCGTCAGTGTGACGTCATGAATGAGTTAAAGTGTGTAGGAGTGAGTTGATTATCCATATGTATGTACATGTATGTGTGTATGTATGTATAGTGTTTGCGTTTGAGAGTGTATGTGTGTCTCCGTGTGTATGAAGGCTCAAAAACAGAAAAAAAAATGATTTTAAACTGTCCGAATGACGTCACTGCAATTATCCCTGGCTGGACACTTATCCCTGTCACAACGGCAAGAAAAGTTCTCCATTCCCAATCTTGTATTTTGTTTGTGGTATTTTCGAGCTAAAGTAATGGGGTTCCTTCAGGCTAAGATGTTGTTTATTATAAGAGGACAGTTTTAATTTAGATCCCTTTTTAATACAGGACTTTCATAAATCTTTAGATCCAAGTAGTAATATTAAATGAATTGTAATACATAAATCATACAAGGAATGTATGATTGTATGCATGTATGATTGTATGATTGTATGAATGTATGATTGTATGAATGTATTGTCCAGAAAAAAACAATAATTTCTGCCATTTACGATTTCTGTCCGGAGGCTCCGTCCCCTCCCGTCCCCTTAGGGTGCAAAAAAGCTGCTACCATAGCAGCACCCACATTGGGGCACTGGCACCCTAAGGGTGCAGACCTCATTTGTGTACCCCCCCTCCCCTCCGCCCCTCCTTACGTCATCAGATTATGGGTGCACAACTGTGGGGCTTTTAGCTCTCTTGACGGATGACCCCGAACAAAATTGCCCCCCGATCGAAAAAAAACGAATCGATGCCTCTGCCCGAGGTCATAGGCGTACTTTATGAAAACATTAATGTTTTGGGGGGTTTGAAACCCCCCCCCCCCCCCCCCAACAACCCCTTTACCCACTTTGTAATGGTCTCGAGACCACCTTTAAGCGGTCTCGGCCACAACCTAACAAGTAGCCTCGGTCTCGGACCTCGAAAATTGTTGACGGATCTCGGTCCTCGGCCTCGAGAATTTTTGAAGGATCTCACACGGCTTCGAATTTCTTGACGGACACCCCCCGCCTCCCCCCCCCCCCCCCCCCCCCCCCCCCCACCTCGAAGAACGGACATCCAGGCGCGCCGGAAGCAGTTTTGGATTGGGGGGGGGGGGGCAAAACCCCAAGGGGACTCACAATTTGTGTGTGATGGGGCTCATGTCCAACCACACTCTGGGTTGCCAACTTTGAGCCAGATGTGAGAGTGAGACATTGCGAGGGAGCGAAGCGACTGAGCGGGGGGAGGGTGTGGGAGGGGGGTGTCCCCCCCTCCCACGGTAGGGAGCTTTTGCATTTTTGGACTTGAAATTGTGCAATCTGGAGCATACCTAGATAGGAAATTCGGCTGGTATTTTGGAAACCGTGATATGATTTGATCGACCCGAAATTTTTCACGTAGAAAACAAATAATTGACACACTAATAAATATGTACCCCAAAACACACACACAACAACAATAAACCATAATTATGCAACATTATGTATGATCCAACAACACACAGCCAATAATGAGTCCCGAGGGAGCGAAGCGCCTGAGGGCTGGTGCACATAGGCGCCGGAAGTGGGGTGGCAGGGGGGGGGGGGGGGCGGCCGCCCCCCCCCACCCCCAATCCAAAAAGAGTGGGAAAGACAAAATCAAATGTATGAGCTGACATTCAAAAACTAGTTTATACATCCATTTTCAATTTTCGCTGCGCGCTTCGCGCGCGAACAGTTTATCTCAGTTTGTTGTAAACATCTGATAAGAGCATAGACATTTTATTATTTTTTTGTTTAACTCGGATTCTAAATTTCCTTCACAGGTATGGCATGAAGTGCACAAATTGCACCATTTCAAGTTTAGAAATGCAAAATCTTCCCCGTGGGAGGGGGATACCCCCCTCTGCCCAAGCCCGGTCGGTCGCTTCGCTCCCTCGGGATTCATTATTGCCTGTAGACCATGTTGTTGGATCATACATGCGCCATATGGTTCATGTTGGAACTGTGTATGACACTAAATACAATATTTATGTGTGAGTTTGGGTGCATATTTATTAGTGCGTCAATATTTGTTTTCTTCGTGAAAAATATATCAAATCATAACACGCTTTCCCAGATACAGTTAATCTTAAACCCGAATTTCCTATCTAGGTATGCACCAGATTGCACAATTTCAAGTCCATAAATGCAAGATCTTTCTTACCGTGGGAGGGGGATACCCCCTCCCAAACCCTCCCCCTCCCTCCCTGCACCAGCCCTCAGGCGCTTCGCTCCCTCGGGACTCATTATTGGCTGTGTGTTGTTGGATCATACATAATGTTGCATAATTATGGTTTATGTTGTTGTGTGTTTTGGGGTACATATTTATTGGTGTGTCAATTATTTGTTTTTTACGTGAAAAATATATTAAAACTTTCTGGTCGATCATATCACGCTTTCCGAAATACAGCCGAATTTCCTATCTAGGTATGCACCAGATTGCACAATTTCAAGTCCAAAAATGCAAAGCTCCCTACCGTGGGAGGGGGGACACCCCCCTCCCACACCCCCCCCCCCCCCGCTCAGTCGCTTCGCTCCCTCGCAATGTCTCACTCTCACATCTGGCTCAAAGTTGGCAACCCAGAGTGTGGTTGGGCATGAGCCCCTACACACACAAATTGTGAGCCCCCTTGGGGTTTTGCCCCCCCCCCAATCCAAAACTGCTCCTGGCGCGCCTACTGGTGCAGGGAGGGAGGGGGAGGGGTATCCCCATCCTACAGTAAGAAAGATCTTGCATTTATGGACTTGAAATTGTGCAATCTGGTGCATACCTAGATAGGAAATTCGGGGCTTAAGATTAACTGTATCTGGGAAAGCGTGTTATGATTTGATATATTTTTCACGAAGAAAACAAATAATTGACGCACTAATAAATATGCACCCAAACTCACACATAAATATTGTATTTAGTGTCATACACAGTTCCAACATGAACCATATGGCGCATGTATGATCCAACAACATAGCCTACAGGCAATAATGAATCCTGAGGGAGCGAAGCGACCGACCGGGCTTGGGCAGAGCCAGAGGTGGAGGGTTTGGGAGGGGGTATCCCCCTCCCACGGGGAAGATTTTGCATTTATAAACTTCAAATGGTGCAATTTGGTGCACTTCATGCCATACCTGTGAAGGAAATTTAGAATCCGAGTTAAACCAAAAAAGAATAAAATGTCCATGCTCTCATCAGATGTTTACAACAAACTGAGCAGCGAAAATTGAAAATGGATGTATAAACTAGTTTTTGAACGTCAGCTCATACATTTGATTTTTGTTTTCCCACTCTTTTTTTTTTTTTGGGGGGGGGGGGGGGGGAGGGGGGCTTTTGGGGGGGGGGGGGGGGGCAAAATTGCGTTTTGCCCCCCCCCCCCCACTTTTTGGATTGGGGGGGGGGGGGGGGGGGGCGGCCGCCCCCCTGCCACCCCACTTACGATGTTATGGAACCTGTTTTTTTTTATGGTACTTGATTATGACGTCCACTATCTTGTTTTCTTTTAGGTGGTCAATATACACTGTTTGATGAAATTCGTCTATAAAGTTCACTTTGTTTATAGCGGCCACATATCTATTTTCCCTTGGGTGGTGAGCGTACAAACGATATTTTGGGACTTGTCTATGGAGGTCACCTGATTGTAGCGGCCAATTAGTTTTCTCTTATACACAGGTTTCGTCTAGTAAAATCGCTGTGGCTAAATATCCATAGAGCTATAATTACAGCCTATGGAATCTTTCATACGGTATGCAGGCGATGGCCATCACAGTGGTCAGTGTAGGCGATCGTTAGACCAAATGAGAATTAGACTAAATGGTCATTAGCCGAAATAGTGTTTAGACGAAATGGCATTAGACGACCTGCTTTTGTGGAAAATAGACCTATTGGTATTAGACGAAATGGTAATAGACCAAATGGTAATAGACTAAATGGATATTAGACCAAATGGTTATAGACCAAACGGTAATTAGACGAATTGCATATAGACCAAGTGAAGAGTAGCCTAACTGAGAATTAGACGAACTGGTATTAGACGAAGTGATAATAGACGAAACGAGGAAAAAAAAAGTAGACGAAGTGACAATTGGCCCATTTGGTGATTAGACGAAACGGCAATTGCCTAAATGGGCATTAGACCTAGTGATGATTAGACCAAATGGGTTGAGACGAAGTGGAGTTAGACGAACTGATGATTAGACCAAGCGGTATTAGACCAAGTGAATATAAACCGCTTCCTGTACCCTACGTGCATGGCGTACATGTTTTTTTCTTTTTCGGCGGAGGCTGTTTGCCACATATTCCTCTTGTCTTTGAAAGTGAGCTTAAAGGGATAGTTGAGTTTTGGTAGAGAGGGCGCTAGACTACTTATTTTGTTGTGAGGTAATGAAAAACTGAGTGTAAAATTTGAAAGAGCATAATATTTAAATAATAAAATCATCTTTGTTTGATCAAAATCGGTTCAGAGACGGCTGAAATATCCATAAATATAACAATTTGTAATAAACCTGGGGCCCCAGGTTTATTAGAGAATTTTGAACCAGCCGTTACAAATTCAAAAAAATGCTTCCTCTTTTCCAAAAGTTACAAAATAGGTATTTAAATAGTTGTTGGTTATTTCTCTATCTAATCACTATTTCAACAAAGCATCACATGCACAATGTTTTATTCAAAATGGTTGAAACCGATGAGTGTTTAGAGAGCGCCCTCTTACGTTTTAACGGCTCTTTTAAAAAAAATGATAACATGATCTTTACTACGTCATTTGTAATGTTGTGTTCCTTTCTAGTTATAACTATTAGTTTGTAATGTAATGATGCAGGTTTTGGTTACTAAAATTCAGTTTCACCAAAACTCAACTATCCCTTTAATGCGGTCGAAATTAGCTGATTTTCTCCCAAATGTGATGATTCCGCTCAAATATGAGGTCCTTTTAATTGTACCGGACGATAATGTGTGACAAATTTATAAAATTGAATGAAAGTGTTACTTAAAATGGACAAGAAAACCTATAATATAGGTCTTCCCATCCATTTTCAAACAATCGACATTCAATTTCATTAATTGCTTAATTCAATTTCGTCTCGAGAAGTCAGTAACGTGCAATTGCTACATTTGATTTAGTCATTTATTATTTAATTTGGTCAATGACCATTCAACTTTAAAATTTGGTCATTCTATTTTGTCACAATATAAAATAAAAATATAAGCTACTATAGTTCAAATCGTTTTCAGATCTGATATTTATGCTTGCTATCATGTGTAATTTATTTTAAGCCTGGAAATGAGACACAAATATTGCGTGCAGTACTATGACATTCAAACACTCGATCGAGGTCGAATTAACAAGCCGCGTTATTTGCTTTCGAGTAAGTAAAGGTTGATTGCTAGCTTCCTGTACCCTACGTGCATGACGTACATTTTTTTTCTTTCCGGCGGAGGCTGTTTGCCACATACATCCTTCTTGTCTTTGAAAGCGAGCTAAATGTGGCCGAAATTAGCTGATTTTCTCCCAAATGTGATGATTCCGCTCAAATATGAGATCCCTTTTCTCTTCGAATATCACTGTTTCCATAGTACCTTATAATGTACATTCATATATAATTAAAATTGTAATAACTACAATTTATATATATTTTTAATGAAATACCAGTACACAAGAAGGCCCTCATGCCCTTGAGACTCAAGTTACTCGTTAGCTCGTTAACTCGTTACAAGTTAGCACGATGTCTGAAAGTTACATCCCACATTATTTACTCTCGAGTACAGGTGCAGACGGTTGCGTGACTACACTGTACGCAGCGAGGTCTTCCCACCTCTCTGCTGTACGTGTGCCATAAATATTGTCACCCCTTTGATAATTGTTACTGCCATAGGCGCCGGAAGTGGGGTGGCAGGGGGGCGGCCGCCCCCCCCCCCCCCCAATCCAAAAAGAGGGGGAAGGTTTGGGAGGGGGTATCCCCCTCCCACAGGGAAGATTTTGCATTTCTAAACTTGAAATGGTGCAATTTGGTGCACTTCATGCCATACCTGTGAAGGAAATTTAGAATCCGAGTTAAACAAAAAAAGAATAAAATGTCTATGCTCTCATCAGATGTTTACAACAAACTGAGATAAACTGTTCGCGCGCGAAGCGCGCAGCGAAAATTGAAAATGGATGTATAAACTAGTTTTTGAACGTCAGCTCATACATTTGATTTTGTCTTTCCCACTCCTTTTTTTTTTGGGGGGGGGGGGGGGGAGGGGGGGCTTTTTTTTTTGGGGGGGGGGCAAAATTGCGTTTTGCCCCCCCCCCCCCCACTTTTTGGATTGGGGGGGGGGGGGGGCGGCCGCCCCCCTGCCACCCCACTTCCGGCGCCTATGCGGACATCCCCCATATTTGAACTTTTTGGGGGATTATACTAGGAATTATAATCCCCAAAACTTTGTTTTGTTTACCATTTCTACCCGGCTTTTAAAAAAAGCATTTCCTGTAAAGCAAACGACCTTAACATCTATATCGGAAAAGCCAATAACCATTCACACATTTTCTCGTCACCATAATTATAATTTATTGGTATAAGACTTGTATAGTCGGTTAAAGCGAGAAGGTTGTTAACAAATAGGTCGATTATGGTACCTTTACTATATCTTGTGTTATCTTGTGTTATCTTGTGTTAGGTCGGATCCTTCTTTATTATAATGCAACATTTTTAGAGAATCATGTTTTTATTCACTTTGGGAGTATGATAAAAACAATGTAATAACGTGTTAAATACCAATACAGGGCTCTCCGAATAAAAATATGATTATCTCCAAAGAAACTAAAAGTTACTTTAGCGCCTTTCGTTTTCTCGACATCCGATATTCGAATTGCATGTGGCATCGTTATCGCTAATAGAATCTACCCCCTTTATCAAAACGTGCACCATAATCATTACAAACTATTAATTCCAATTCAACCATGCCCGAAATGTAGAAAAACTTACAAAGTTAAATGTTGTTATCATTCAAAATGCAGCCGTCAAGAACTGAGCTCTAAAAACATATTGATTTCAACTATTTTTTATAACAAATTGTGAATATGACGTAAAACAAAGAAAAAAAGATTCAATAGAGAGATCAAAACAAAAACAAATCTTTGGTATATTTTTGAATTAAAGTGTAGGCATTATACATTATAGATGTTGAATAAATGTGGGACCCACATTTATTCCAATCGGATATATTTGATAGTAGATAGCTCTTTCTGAACCGATTTTGATCAACAATAAAGTTTGTTTTATCTTTAAAATCACGTGCTCTTTCAAATATCACACTTAGTTTTTTGTATTACCTCACAAAATCATTTCTTAAAGTGCCATCTAAACCAATACTGTACTATTTATTTAAAGTGTGAACAACACGAGACCAACGCAATGTGAAATCGATCGAAGTTAGGATCTCAAGATGATACCCAAAGAAATGTATCATTAATACATGACAAAATGGAAACTGAAACAGTGAATTTATATTTAACATTTTAAAAAGTTTTATGAAACAGGTCCCCAGGTTTTCAAAAAAGTGTACGTGAGTGTGGAAGACATGAAGTAGTGATGTTTTGCGTGGTTCCGTGCGAGTGCGTGTGCATGATTGTGTGCGAGTTGGGGGCACGTGCCCCCAATAATTTGATTGAAAACATTCAAAATATAAGGGGACATTTTTTGACAAAATAAAGAAAAACAATCGGTCCCCAATCAGTCTGACCACGCTTGTACGCTACTGATTCAATTACAGTGGTGTGATCCACCTCTGTTCGATTTGTTTTTGTATTAGTATAAGGACGATTATCAATTATATTGATGATGCTGATGGTGGTGGTGCTGGTGTCAGGTGGCCGATGGTGTCAGGTGATGATGATGATGATGATGATGATGATGATGATGATGATGATGATGATGATGATGATGATGATGATGATGATGATGATGATGATGATGATGATGATGATGATGATGATGATGATGATGATGATGATGATGATGATGATGATGATGATGATGATGATGATGATGATGATGATGATGATGATGATGATGATGATGATGATGATTGTGATGGTGATGGTGATGATGATGATGAAGATAATGGTGATGGTGATGATGATGGTGATGGTGATGATGATGATGGTGAGTGTGGTGATGATGATGATGATGATGATTGTCATGGTTATGGTGATGGTGATGATAGTGATGGTGATGGTGGTGGTGATGATGATTGTGATGGTGATGGTGGTGGTGATGATGATGATTGTGATGGTGATGGTGATGGTGGTGGTGATAATGATGGTGATGGTGATGGTGGTGATGATGATGGTGATGATGATGATTATTGTGATGGTGATGGTGATGATGAAGATGATGGTGATGATGATAGTGATGATGATGATGATTGTGATGGTGATGATGATGATGATGATGATGATGATGATGATGGTGATGGTGATAATGCTGATGACAATAATTATAGCAACAGGTAATTCCCCTGGAGTGACGCAGTCTCAAAATAGGGCTGGGGGGGGGGGGGGGGGGGGGGAAGGGAGGCTCAACCAGCTAGCTGACCTGGCGACATAAATGGTCAAATGCACGATCCATTGAATATTTCACACCCAGAAAAAATCAATCAATTATCCAGCATATTTATCATTTTCATCTTTTTTTTTATTCAAGCGAGTTGCTCCATAATTAATCATTCATGAAATCCATTATAAAACAGAGGAAACACGTTACTAATCTCACATTTTCCGTTATATAAAAAACCTCCAGATTACGATACAATATAAATATATAAAATACAGAGGAATGGAATTATTTACAATTCAGATGACTTAGTTAATAATTATAATCATGACACATTGTGTCAATCGCAAGGCACTAAATACGGGAATGAATAATCAAATGAATACCTTCACCTTTGGTGTAGTTTTTTGTTGTTTTGAAGTACTGAATTTCAAGGATAACGACTAGGTAACACAAATTTAACAAATAATTCACAAGATAACCCACAAAAATACTTCTTAGAAATCATATGAATATATATATAAGTTTTACTATTAAGAAATGTACATGTATATAAAATAGTTCCACTTTTAAGTTTATCTGTCTAAAGAAATAAAAAGCAACAATGTTGAAACAAACAAGTTATAATTATATTATGCAAACACACACACAAATATCAAACACACACAAAGTAATATGTGGTACTGTTCGACCCCCTATGAATTGTTTATACTAAGTTGATACAAATGTGCATTTGGCTTTTTATTTAAATTTTCTTTTATGAAGAGAAATTTGAAAAATTTGAAGAAATAATAATTAAGCAATTAAGTACAATAGGCACATACATTATGTTTAAAAACAAATACATGTAGTCACATGTATGTACAACATACAAGTATGTGATATAAATAAGCAAAATTAATTACAGTAGAATTACTAGAACTCATAGTTGAGAATAGTAAAGCTCACATTTCATTATACGATCTCTACAAATGGGTAAAGAATGTGAATCAAAATTTTTTTTTTTAGAATGCAATTCAAATCCATTTAAATTCTTCAATCTTTTCAATTAAGAAAGAATTCAAGTCCTTCCCATGCCAATTTGGCACATAAGGCGGCGCCTATCTCTAATTCTTTAGCCCTAAGCCAAATGTAGCAAAAGCTACAGAAGGGGGCTAGTCCTCTGGTAGCTCGTGTGATTAACTTTCCCTTCTCCATTCTATAAATGCCGAGCGCCTGGCTAGAAGGCAGAAGGTACCATTTTAAAAGTCTTTGGAATGACCCTGTCAGGGTTCGAACCCAGGACCTCCTGTGCATGAGGAGGACACTCTAACCGCTAAGCCACCATGCTTGGTGCTCAATCTTTTAAATACTTGCTCATAATTTGTTTGTAAATAATGCCTAGCATATCAAAAATTTGTGTCTAAATGACATCTATTTTTGTAAATGATCTATATAACAATATTTGTGAAAGCTCTATTCTGCAGCATTGTCCGACTATTTAGACTACAATTTTCCATCTATTTTAAAGCGAACAAACACCCAAACATAATTCTCTAATACTCGGTAAAAGAGCTTATATTTAGCAGTACATTCAATTAAAGAGGAGAGAAATATAATTCCCCCAAAATAGATCAGAATTTGAAAACGTAGTTTACAGCTAAATAAAGTGATCATGGGTCTGCAGATGAAGAAGAAGAAGGTGCACCACCTGTAAAGTGTCAGATATTGCCCAAAATTACATTTGAGACTTCAATCCTATAGCAAAATCATTGTAAGATATGTCTGAATGATGTGTAAAAGTTTCATTGAAAAAGAACACTGCTTTCCTGGTTAAAAAAGCGAAAATTTGCGTCAGCTTTTACAATAAATTACTGTGTATGAGGTTTATGACCGTTCATTAACGCTCTTGAGCTGAGTGATTATCAATGATAGATGTCGTGATACTAAAGGGGCATTTAAAAAAATCTAACCCTATTTTATTCTTCTCTGACCATAAGCTAAACAACACGGTAGAAGAGAAATGTGGAAGCTCCAAGTAATTTTGTTTATAGACGAAGGTCATAACACACTGATTAAAAGATTGAGTGATGAGTGGGTCCTTATCTATCGCCATAGAAACGTTCATGGATTATGTAACCAATTACTATCGAGCTATACTCATACGCATGTATAGAGGAATATACATTTGTGCACAAGTACTAACTTGATCCTTATCTATCAGTATCACCATGAGAACCATCATGGATTATGTAACCCATCAATATTAAGCTGTTCTCACACATGTATAGAGGAATTCACTTTGTGCAAGAAAAATGCTGATCCCTTTAATACAAAATTGGCCACCAAGAGATGATCAATCTCACATCTTGGCCCCGTTGCAGAAAAGAGATACAATCGATTGTAAGTCCGATCATGCGTTCTAGATGCGCAAGTCTGATTGGTTGAAACGCGCAAATGTTCTGACTTAAAAATTAATTGTAACTTACAATCGATTGCATCTCTTTCTGCAATGGGGCCCTTATAGTATAACAATGCAGTCAATATTCATGTGAAAAAGATAGAAAGATCACAACTGAAAACTGATGTGGGGCAACATGGACTAGATTTCTCAAAACAAACAAAAAACATTACATTTGATTTCATATAATGAAATCAAAAGGAACAAATGTGACCTCCAAGTTGCTAGTCCAGAGCTTTTATTGAACGAAATGTATATCGTCAGCTAGTAATTGTGACGGTATTAACAATGCCTGCAAAAAAACAAAAACAAACAGATGTTGGGCAGCATGGCCTAGATTTATGAAAAAAAAACCCCCAAAATGTTTGATCTCATATAATAACATTAAAAGTCAATCAAAGAAACACAGGGTTTCTCATAAAGGCTTCTTCAAATGGTGTTGTCTCATATAACCAAAATATTGTAAACTGATGACCGGCGGATAGAACATTGGCAAAATCAAATTATCAGGTGGTGAAAGTCGTCTCCATTGCCGCATGCTAGAAACTTTCCGGCGGATAAAACAACGCCTGACAAGGAACGCATACGAACAGAGAAGAACGGATTGAAAATTGTGCTCTCCGTCAGGCGTCTGTTAACGCTATTCGGAGATGTGTGGCAAGGGATTAAATACATTTGTTATGATCATGCTAGGCACTTGATTTATCAATATAATCACATCCAAATTCATAGTCCTCTGATATATACACATATAAAAAAAGTTATTCACTAACATAATAAACATTCGCATCTGACCGAGTATAAAAGTGCATATATGTGCTTGCTGAGATGAGTTATGTAAATAAATACAAAATGACATGAACAAACTTAAATCACTTGTACAAAATGATAGGAATGAAAAGAGTTGCTATAAAAACACGGACAAGTAGTGATTCTTGGTAATGTTTGGATGGTAACGGAAGCTTTGGTCACGTGGCACTCTATAGTTTATAAACTCCAGAAAAATCTATTTGTCCTCTGACATTAAAATTGAGCACATATTATTGAGCAAGGGGTTATTTGAAATCAGGACAAAGCACCAACAAGTTATGACTATACAGAAGTAATTTTTACATAATAATAAAGAACTTTATTGCTCTGCTAATTATACTGTTATCCACTGTGTTTTCCAGGTGTGTGTTTTAGACAACTGCCATTTCATATGATGTTCTAAAGGCATACATTGATAAGATTTATAAAACAAAAATTGGCACCAAATATTGGTACAACTTTATCTCTATAATCAACAATGGTAGAGTTTGAGAAATGCGTACACCCAAATTTACTAGCACCAACACTCCGACAAGCCATTTGTTTTTAATTGAATGATACGATACAACAAGAAAACTGATATAACTTTACCTCTACAATCGACAATGCGCACAGATTGAGAAACATACGTGTACATGCAAATGTTCTAGCACCAACATTCCAAAAAGCAATTATTTGAATTTAACTGAATTGAGAATACAGATTTAAACAAAATCCTTGTTACAATTCTAACTTAATAAACAACACTGGTGCAGTTTGAGAAACATGGACCCGCAAATTTACTAGCACCAACATTCGAACAAGCCATTAATTCAAATTGAACGATGCACCCCATGATATGATCACAAACATGTTATACATCGCCATAGTCTGTTGCCTTGACATCTCCGGATTTCGCAAACGCCAGGTTGTCGTACCCTTCAAGCTCCTCCATGGAGTTTGCGCGGAACGGGTTCGGCGCTCTCTTCCGCGGCTGCATGTAATTGGACGGCTCATCAGTCCGATTGGGCGCGTCCCCATTTGCCGTCACGCTCACCGAAAATCCAACCGCGCCCTCTAACTCGTCATCTGCCGATGCACTTGCTCCCCCCTCTCCACCCCAGAGCCCGTGGACGGGTAACGAATCCGAGTTCGAGGGTTGCGACTCTGCAGCTAGCTCCGCCCCTGTTGCCTTGCTCACAGACCCCACCGGGTGCCTGAGATACCGGTCGTCGTCGACGTCGCGATGCTTGTTCGCCATGTCGTTCAGCGCGGCTTCAAGACGCGGCTGCCCGTCGCTCTCTCCGCCCGGTAACCGCCCCCTAAGACTACTGAATGGACTCCTTCCTCCCTTCTTGCTTCCTTTCCTCGACGGCTTCTTCTTCAGGCCGTACTCTAAATCCTCGTCGGCTTTGTCGTAGTCGATGTCGGGCGGGAGCTCGAAGTCGGGCTTCTTCTTGATTATGTCGCCCTTGCTGTCGATGTCGGGCATGAGGTAGTCTGCCATCTCTGGTGGGATATCCCGCTTCATGTTGGAGTATTTAACCTTTCCATCATCTGTAATAGATAGAAACACAATATTAAATCATTTCCATCAACTAATAGATAAAGAATACATGCAAACAATTGATTTGGTCTTAAATCATTGTCATCACATACAAGAGAAAGATCACAAGTCACCAATAATTAGTTTTTATCAATTTCTATGGTGGTGGCAATTGATACATGTTTGAACTGATAGAAGGTCTTTATTGGGAAATCCCGTTCAGGACCTGTTCAGGGCCCTGTAACATAAAAATCTGTTTGCAATTATTTGCTAAATAGCGATCAATTGCTAGCAGCAATTGATCGCTATCTTATTTAAGAAGATTCATGTTACAGTTTTCCTTTACGATTAATCATACGATCAATAATTCGTACGATTAATTGTTAAGTTTTATGTTACGGGGCCCAGGACTGATTAATTTTGCTTAAACATGTATTCTCCATAGACCCTAGCCAGAGTATTTTCGGGACCAGTCCTGAATGGGTGAAATGTATTTGAATGGTGCATATTAGGGCCCTCAACACTGAGAGAGTTAACAATTCATACCCATTCGACTCAGGCTCTTGTCTGAATCAAGAGCGATGGTCTCAACTAGGGAGGACAATGACAATAAGATAGCATACCGTATTTGCTGGTGTATTAACCGCACCTTTTTCCATACAGAAGAACTTGCAAAAAGGGGGTGCGGTTTATAGCATATTAACCGCACTTTTTTCATACAGAAAAACTTGCAAAAAGGGGGGTGCGTTTAATACACAGGTGCGGTTTATACACCGGCAAATACGGTACAGCAAGGATTGCACGATTTACTTCTGCTTCATGTAATTGTAGTAATTTTTCTAAAATAATCAAAATAGAGATAGCTATTGGTACAGCAGTTTGATATCTTTTCTTTACATGGATTTGCTACAGGATTGAAATGTCAACAATAATTTGAGCATCCAGTGTTTAACCTACTTGGCTGAAGGTGAAAAAATACTACAATATCTAACATACCCACTAAGAAATTGGACGGTTTTATATCAACATCAACTGAACATGTTAAGTGCTCAACTTAACAATAGCACCTTTAAAATCACACACAAAGATCCCAAAGAAAGAAAGAAAACGCTAAAAAAGAAAAATGCTAACCGTGGAAGCCAAAGTTATCAGCACCCTTAGGTCCCCCAGACTTTCTCCTGAACTCCTGTACCAATAAACAAACAAACAAACAAACAAACAAACACACAAGCAAGCAAACAGACAGACAGGCAGACAAACAAGCAAACAGACAAACAAACAAACAAATAAACACAATGTGCTAACCTTGAAAACCAAAGTTGTCAGCACCTCTGCATGGGTCCCCCAGACCTTCATCTAAAAATCATGTACCAATAAACAAACAAACAAACAAACAGACAAACAAACAGACAAACAAACAAACAGACAAACAAACAAATAAAAACAATGTGCTCACCTTGGAAACCAAAGTTGTCAGCGCCCCCGGATCCCCCAGACTTTCTCCTGAAATCCTGCACCATCTCCCGCAGCATCTTGAAGGACGGTCTGTCGTCGGGGAGCTTCTCCCAGCACCGCCGCAGCAGATGGTATCTGATAGGGAGGCCAACAGGGAGAAAAGTACAATTTAAAGGGATCTAGTAACTCTGTTGACAAGTGCAAAAAGTGATGAATAGTTTAATAATAAAATGAATATTGCTGTGATCTGATATGTCTGCTAGGTAACGTGTGAACATTTCACGTTAAATTGATGTTTTACGGCCAAGTTATGAGCAAAAATGCAAAGTGATATTTGCTAACTTATTGCACTGACTTTTTACACAATAATAACTTTCCAGTGGATAATTAAAAATCTGAACACTTCAATCGAAAAAAAAAAACAATACATCGATATAATAAATTATATTTCATTTTTGATTTCATCGTTTGGAGCCACCATACTTACAGGTCATCCGGGCATTTTTCCGGTTGGTTCAGTCTGCCTCCAGACTCGACGTACCTCAGGACCTCCACGTTAGACCTGGCTGGGTAGGGCTGCTGGCCACCGGACACAACCTCCCATACCAACACACCGAACGCCCTGCCAGAAAATAGTAGAACCATTGCTTAAAGGGATCTAGTAACTTTGTTGATATGTGCAAAAAGTGATAAATGGTTGGTACAGTGTATATTGTTGTTATCTGATATGTCACAGGGTATTGTGTGAAAATTTCAAGTCAAATGGACGTTATATGGCCGAGTAATGGGCAAAAATGCAAAGTGATGTACACAAACTCATTGCACTCACGTTGTACACGGTTTTCGCGATCCGTTGGATTATTTAACATCTGAAAACTTCAATCGTAAATATCTTTTTAACGAAAGGGAAATTTGAAAAACCGAAACCTGTCCCATGATTTTACTGTTAATACGAATACAACAAGGTATGAGGGAACTGCTAGAATTCCAATTGTATTTTGAGGATTTGGACAAGTCCCTTTAATAATCAAAATCTCTCGCACTTAAAATTTGGCCCCTAAATGATGGAATATAAATAGGAAGAGTTCCTAAGAGGCAAAAGCCGATTAAAAAAATTGTCATTTTTTAGACAAGCTTTTTATATTACAAATAACCGATATCATCTTTTGAATAATTTTGTATCAAGACCGAGTCTTGGAGGATATGATTAAAACTATTACATATTTTCTTATTATTTTAATTTTGTCAGCAGGTTACTAGTGAATCACAAATATCTTGAATTGGTAAAAAAACGTCTGTATGGGTTTTTGTAATATATGATTGTGTACTTTGTACAAACAAATTGCAAACTAAATTAAGCTTGTTATATTCACATAAATACAAATGGAAGTCGATAACCTCATTGATGTAAATTATTTTGTTTGGCCACAATTTCTGATCCAATCAAATGACCGATTATGACAAGCCTAGTGAGCTTAACATTATAATTATACAATACTTGGCAATACCTCACACTAATAATAATAATAATAATAATGAAACATTTTTATATAGCGCATAACACATAAGCACAATTGCATGTCTATATGCGCTTTTATTATTACCCTTGGTCATCAGGTACAGGTCAAACCCGCACAATTATCTTGCGCACCATCTCAACTCCCCAGGGAGCATACTAGCCAATGGCAGCCATATGATAGCGCCCAGGCTAATTAACACCCGACCAAGTACCCATTTATACTCCTGGGTAGAGAGCAGCAATGTGGATTAAATGCCTGCTTGGGACTTACCAGACGTCTGACTGTATGCTGAAGAAGCCGTCCATGAGGCCCTCAGGAGCCATCCAGCGGACAGGCATCAATCCCTCGCCTTCCTTGCGGTAGTAATCGTTCTTGTAGATATCCCGGGCTAGACCGAAGTCCCCGATCTTCACCACACGCTCGTGGGTGTTGTACGTCTTGGTCGAGACAAGGCAGTTCCTAGCAGCAAGATCTCTGTAAGAAAAAAAAAAAAAATATATATATACTCCGCAAAAAAAGAAACTGGACACTTGTATAAGTTGAAATATTTCATACTTATGTACGATAAAGTGTACATGATCATATATCAAATTAAAGGGAATTTAGTCCTCTACATGCAGGGTATAACTTAAAGGTGTAATCGTTCATGCATGAAATGCCATGGTCAATTAACAATAGCAAGGTCTGTTTTCAAAAATAGCAAAACAATGAGGGACCACACCATTCGACAGAAATGATAGTAAGCGTTTCACTTAAAACAAGATGAGCGGGGCAACGAAATTATGACATTATTCAACTTTATTGTTATGAACAAACTCTGGAAATACAAATTTGTCAATAAAAAAAGGGCCAGGTTAAGAGAGCATTATCATACTGGTCTGTATTAGAGGCATGAAGCTTGTCTATTCCCCTGCAATTTTAACCATATTTACCTAGAGAAATGGCATGTTAAAGAATACCCAACTGTTTGACCAAGGGTGACTTCAGGTTTTGAAGATCTTTGGACTACAGTAGAATTCTTGAGAAGAATTTATACCATTTTCATGCTGAAATAACGGCACAAACTGTGGTTTTGACTAATAAAGCTTTGCAATGGAATTCATATGTTGTTACTTTTTGATTAAAATAACACCTTTAACGTTCACAATTTGTCTTAATTTATACTCTTTATTGAGATGAAGATAAAAAAAGTCAAATTTGTAATGAAAAAATATGCCATCTCATGAATATAGCGTTTTAGATTATGCTTATCAACATTTATATGGTTGCGTGGATGTTCCATATTTGCTATTTTTGAAAACAGACCTTGGTGTGGTTAATTGACCGTGACAAGTCATGCATGAATGATTTCATCTGGATTTTATGCGAATATTGAAGAGGGTAATTTTATCTTTAATCTGATATACAATATCATATATTTTATCGTTAATGAATATGAAATATTTGGTCTCATACAAGTGTCCAGTTTCTTTTTTTGCGGAGTATATATATATTGTAATGGATTGAATATTAAACGTATACATGAGTATTGGATCTTCCTGAAAATTTAGTTGTGAGGTTTTCGCTTGGATTTGAAACTATATGAGAGTAAACATAGTCAGGACATCTGAATAAGAATAACTTCCCTCCAAGTGCTTGCATTCTTGTGAACTTCTGATTTTAAGAATTATTTTGTCCTCATCGCAATGCATCGCGATGTCCAGCCACGGCCACAGCCGGTCGATGCATTAAACATGCCGGTTCTCGATATGTCACGTCCTCCTTCAATTCTACAGATTCTAGAGGGATCATCTTTGGGTTTGAGCGGAAAGGGTGCTTATCAAATCAACTTGGCTTACACGTACCTTACTTGTGTACCTTACAAGTGGACTAGGTAGTTTATTTTTGCCAACATGACTGACCGTGTCAATGGAGATGAATGGCGAATAGAGTACCAAAGAAGCGATGTGACACTCTTTTGTTAGAACAAAAGTAAATTGTTCTTAACAACTTTTACATTCTATCGGGCATTGGTAGCAAGACGGAGCTGGACGATTGCCTCCTTAGCAACCGCTAGGTCAGACATGTTTGGCTTGCCTGGCATTGTTTGAGACCATCACCCATGGCAATGATAAGCTGTGATGTCATACTTCTATACTCTACAGCTCACCTGTGTACAAATTTTAGTTCCTCCAGGTATTCGCAGCCTTTGACCACATCCAAGATGATCTCGATTTGGTCCATGACGGAGATCTTGGACTTGGTTGAGTCCGGGGATCCTGGCAGCTCATACTAAGCCATCCCAATTAACTAATATTTATAAACGAGAGCTACACGGAACTCCTGAAGGTTTGGCAACAATTTCTGTTTCTGCTGCTGGCTCTTGATATGTCACAGCCTCCTTCAATCCTAAAGATACTTTGGGGATCCACTCTGGGTTTGATTTGAAGGTGTGCTAATCAAATTGATTAGGTTTACTTTTAATACACCTTATTCTTGGTCTTGTTTTTTCACCGACATGTTTGCCCGTGTCATTAGAGATAAATGGCAAATCACTCACCTGTGTACAAATTTGAGCTCCTCGAGGTATTCACAGCCTTTGACTACATCCACGATGATCTCAATCTGGTCCATGACAGAGATCTTGGACTTGGTTGAAGGAGGGATCCTGGCAGCTCTGACGTAGGATAAGAGGTCCCCTCCCTCCATCAACTCCAGGATGATGTATTGAGGGTCGTTGTCCAGACAGACGCCCATCAGAGAGACGATGTTGGGGTGCTTGAATCGTCTGGGATTGAACAAATTATAAGATTCAAAATTATTACATAATGATCATTATGGGTAAATTCTGCTCTGATGTAGGATAAGAGATCTCCTCCCTTCATCAACTCCAGGATGATGTATTAAGGGTCGTTGTCGAGACAGACACCCATCAGAGAGACGATGTTGGGGTGCTTGAATCGTCTGGTGTTTGAGAAAATAGATAAGTTTTATAATTATCAAGATGAAGTTCTGAGGGTCAATGTTGAGATGGACACACCCTTCAGAGAGAAAATGTCTGGGTTTTTAGGGAAATTGATAATTAGACATAATGATTAAAATTGGCTCTTGTTTAAAAAAGGACATTCCCATACATCAACTCTAGGATGATGTATTAAGGATCGCTCTCCAGACAGACGCCTATCAGAGAGATGTTGGGGTGCTTGAATCATATGCGTTAGAAAAAAAATCATAAGTTTGTATAATATTACATAATGACTCATTATCAATATATTCAGCTCTCATGCTAGAAAGAGGACAATTCCTCCATCAATACCAGGATGATGTATTGAGGGTCGTTGTCGAGACAGACACCCATCAGAGAGACGATGTTGGGGTGCTTGAATCGTCTGGTGTTTGGGAAAATAGATGTAGATAATTAGTTTTATTTGTTAGACAAATCGCATCTTTATTTTCAACTGATAAAACTTAATTTCGATTCAACAAGGTTCAACAAAAAAATATCTCCCAAGATTCGCAGTTTGCGACTAGATAGTCATTCCCAGAGTAGATCATAACTTTGTACTTAATGTAAACATGGTGATGTTCTTGGTGCATTAATTTTAGCGGATCTCGATCTGAAGTCGGCGTCCGCGAACATTTTCACCTGCGCATATAAATGCGCGATTTGCAATGCGTGTGAACACTTGCTCAGCCGCGAAATTAAAAAGCAGCGAATGTGTTTTTGTGTCGCTCAGCGCAAAAATAACAACGTTTACAGTAGTGTAAAGAACTCACCCCATAACTGTTGCTTCCTTCAAAAACTCTTGTTTCTCTTGGTCTGTGGCTCCCTTTCGCAGAGTCTGCCAAGAAGAATTGGAGAAAATATAAATTAGATTAGGAACATCAAAAACACTATGGATTATAAAAAAGGTCTTTGAAATTAAAGAACTTTTGAACTAAAATTAAAAACATATAAATAACAAAAAGACCATCATAATCACCAATACCACTACTAATACTAATAGTACATGTATGCCAAAACACAAGTTTTTAACACTACAACTACCATTAACACCAAAAATGACCACAATCGCCAACACCAGCACTAATACTTATACTTTTATAAAAATGTTGTGAAATATATACATACCTTAACGGCGACCCTCGTTTCCCCACTGCCCCGACCGAGGATATCCAGCGCAGCGCCCTCAAACACTTCTCCGAAAGCTCCACTGCCGAGGAACGTTTTCAGGGAAAGATTCTGGCGGGCAAAGATCGGAAGCAGAACCTCCTTGCCCTCGAGCCTGCAGTAATAGAAGGACGTAAGTACATTTAGGAATCAAAGCACACTTCACAAACAATTATTACAAACATAGGTTTGAAATATTTAATACAAATGTTTGAAAGATAGGAAGCAGAACCTCCTTGCCCTCGTGCCTGCAGTAATAGAAGGACGTAAGTACATTTAGGAATTAAAGCACACTTCACAAACAATTATTACAAACATATGTTTGAAATAATCAATACAAAGGTTTGAAATAATTTGTACCAAAAAAACTGCATCACTTTGGTGATTTCTTATCCCTTGGGTTCGGGTCCGGTTTATAACAGCTTGTGGACATCCCGAGCATTAAAAAGGGTATCAGGGACAAACAACGATCACAGGAGGTTTCCAGCTCAGTTGGTCGAGCAACGGTCTAGCAATCCGGATGTATCCGGTTCGCATCCCGTGGAAGCCCTATTTTCTTTGCTCATTTTCCTTTAACCCCTTCCCTCCGAGATTCTGAAATCCCCATAGACTTTGTACATAGCCCACTCGGTTCCTGTAAGACACGGGTTAACGTCCAGGGCTACGCTCATCAGGTCTTCTTCTCCAAGTCCCACGGACACGACTCCAGAGGTATGGTGATCGTGCCTTCTCTTCAGTTGCTCCACGCCTCTGGAACTCCCTCCCTCTTGTGCTTCGCAAAATTGACAAACTTGAAGGTTTCAAAGCAGGCCTAAAAACATTTCTTTTCAAGCAATATGTGCAGTAAATTGAGTTTTTGGAGGAGCGGGCGCCTTTGAATGTTTGAACAGATAAATGGCGCCATACAAATGCTGTGGATCATCATCATCATCATGTACAAACAAGATAGATTCCCTGATCACGGATGACCTGAACAAGACCCTCAAACACTTCCCTGAACTATGCGTCACCTATCATGCACAGGGCCACCACATATCGGCTTCCAGTCACAGAAACTTAATTTAGGTCAAAGTTTACTTGCCTAATTGGGCAATCAAATGTAACAGAATTTGTCCTATTATTCAGTTTCGGGCAAGCGAAATCCATTTTTTTTCTTCTTCTGGCAATCAAAACTTTACAAGTCTTGATTTTGACATGTACAAGGGTAACCATAGAAAATAAAAGATTTATATTGTTCTAGCCCTGGTCTAATAGATCTAGATAAACTCACGTGATGGCGTAGTTTGAATTCTCCTCTCGTATCTGCATGTCCGGGTAGTTTCTGAGTCGGGCCAACTCGACGTCTTCCCGGAAGGCGCCATCTCCAGACCATTTGTCAGATTTGCGATGCCGACAGACTAAAAAAACGGAGTCAACACAATATTGTGATGAATGTTTGTGATAAAAGAAATAGAAAGTTGTGGCAAATCATTATATTTAGATTTTCAAGCCATGAGAAAGGCCTCATCACAAGCTTTCATCTAATGCCTTCTTCTAAAACATCAGACAATATTTGGCAAAGATATGATTGTTTATTTCTTTTAAACATAAGTCTTTTAAACATACATGTAAGTCATATTTGAAAAAGAAATACATTCTGTGAACTTAAAATGCCCATTTCTTCAAAACATGAATTACTGACAAGTGCAGGGTTTTGCTATATATCCAGTCACAAATATGAGTCAACTTACTATAACAAATATATAAGCAGTCACAATTCAGAAGCAAATGCATTGCATACAAATTAAACATATTATTTTATGAAGATGCTTCTTTTCCTTTTAAAACATACAAACAAAAGCACAAGATAATTCAGCTATAATTCAGGAAAAGGGTTCTCTGGAAATATTCATAAGTAGAATAGAGATACAAGATTGATTATACATATCATTTGCCACACTGACATGGCTTAATGGCCTAGTCCTACTATAGTTTATCTCCTTCCATTTCCTAACCAACAAAAATGTGGCGAAACGGTCAGTATCTAGCAAATTTTGTTCAAGTTCCATGAAGTCTTTTATCACGCGAAACAGAGCGGAATAAAAAGTATCCTACTAGTCCATTCTGAACTTGGTCCGTATCATTTCGTTTCCTGCCAGTATTCTGCTAGTACCTCCCGGATGTCAAAATGGATAGGAAACGGAAGGAGATCAACTATAGTGGGACTATAGGCCTTTAATAATGGCATTGGAATGTATTATTTTATTTGGAAAGGCGCAGGATCACGCGAAGTGATACAGCTTTTTTTATTAATTAAATTCAAACATAGAGAAAACTGACTAGAAATATTTAAATGATTGAAAATGAGCAAAGAAAAATAGGCTTCGCCGGGAATCGAACCCGAGACCTCCGGATTGCTAGACCGGTGCTCAAACCATCAAGCCACGAAGACCTTTGAATGGTGGTTGTTCCCATGAAACCCTTTTCAATGCTCGATTAGTCAGAAGCTTTATAAACTGGGCCAATCCCAAGGATAATTAAATCAACTTTTATAGAGAAAGGCGCAGGATCAAGCGAAGTGATACAGCTTTTTTTATTAATTAAATTCAAACATAGAGAAAACTGACTAGAAATATTTAAATGATTGAAAATGAGCAAAGAAAAATAGGCTTCGCCGGGAATCGAACCCGAGACCTCCGGATTGCTAGACCGGTGCTCAAACCATCAAGCCACGAAGACCTTTGAATGGTGGTTGTTCCCATGAAACCCTTTTCAATGCTCGATTACTCAGAAGCTTTATAAACTGGGCCAATCCCAAGGATAATTAAATCAACTTTTATAGAGAAAGGCGCAGGATCACGCGAAGTGATACAGCTTTTTTTATTAATTAAATTCAAACATAGTTTAGTTTATAAAGCTTCTGACTAATCGAGCATTGAAAAGGGTTTCATGGGAACAACCACCATTCAAAGGTCTTCTGACTAATCGAGCATTGAAAAGGGTTTCATGGGAACAACCACCATTCAAAGGTCTTCGTGGCTTGATGGTTTGAGCACCGGTCTAGCAATCCGGAGGTCTCGGGTTCGATTCCCGGCGAAGCCTATTTTTCTTTGCTCATTTTCAATCATTTTATTTGGAACATGGGCAATGAATCTCTTACCATCGGGGGGGGGGGGGGGGGGGGGGCAACAATAGATCACCCCCCCCCCTGATCATAAGAATTCTCCCACAGACCGATGCGAACATGATTTGAAACTTACCCAGGACAATGATGATGATGGCTGCAATGACGAGCACACCGACCACACAACCGATGATGATGAAGATCGTACTGCTAGCTGTAACGTGAAGAAACAACGTACAAATGGTCCATTTTATTAAACACCTTGTCACATATCAAGGGATAGTGTTAACGGAAACCGGACGGAGAGCAAAATGTTCAATCCGTTTGTATTTTTTTGTATTTCTTGTTCGGCAAATGCATTCCTTGTCAGGATATGTCTGTTGTTTTATCCGGCGGAAAGTTTTTCTTCATGCAGCTATTTAAACAATTTTCACTAGTGGATAATTTAATTTTGCAAATTTTCTTTCCTTCGGGCATCCATTTAAGCTATCTGGTAATATGTGACAACACCATTAACAGCAATCTAGTCATTGTCCTCTCAGCATTTTAAATCAAAAGTATGTGAGAAAATATTGTTTGACAAAAATGGATTGTTCAACAGTTGCACTATGAGGTAAAATTCAAAGCAATCATATTTTAAAGGGATCTTGTTAATTTGTTGACATTTGAAGAAAAAAAACTGAGAAAGGGTTCTTTGACTTCTGGTTGCATTCGGGTAAAATCAACTTCTGTGATAACTTCAATGAGATCATTTACTATATTTTCCCTGACTTTCAAAGCTTCGAAAATACAAAAGTCAAATTCCATGGCTCTCCAGATTTTACAGGCTCAGTATAAACCCTGTATTGATACAAATAAAACTAGATGGATCTTCGACTGCGCGCAGTCGAAAATGATGCCTCCGCCATTACGCAATTTATTTATATCAAGCCCAAATCAACATGTACACAGAATTAATTCTGTCAACTCAATTTTGATGGCACTCTGTCTTTTAGATCTTGACAATTATGAGCAATTATGAGCTATAAGTGACCTTGACCTTTGCCCTCATGACCCCAAAATCGAATGACTACAATTGTTCCCTATTATACATTCAGGTATCAAGTTGGATTGAAATCTGATATTCAGTTCTTGAGATTTCCAATCTAAAGCTACTTTTACATATAATGAGCCCTGTGACCTTTGACCTTTGACCTCATGACCCCCACAATCTAAGCAGTTCATTGGCTCTCCAAGGAACATACATGTACCAAGTTTGGTCAGAATCTGTCAATCCCTTCTTGAGATAACGCGATCACGAGCTATTTTTGCATATATAATGAGCTCTGTGACCTTTGACCTTTAACCTCATGACCCCAAAATCTAATCAGATCATTGGCCCCCCAAGATACATACATTTACCAAGTTTGGTCAGAATCAGTCAATCCGTTCTTGAGATAACGCGATCACGAGCTATTTTTGCATATATAATGAGCTCTGTGACCCTTGACCTCATGACCCCAAAATCTAATCAGATCATTGGCCCCCCAAGATACATACATGACCCAAGTTTGGTCAGAATCAGTCAATCCGTTCTTGAGATAACGCGATCACGAGCTAATTTTGCATATATAATGAGCTCTGTGACCTTTGACCTTTGACCTCATGACCCCAAAATCTAATCAGATCATTGGCCCCCCAAAATACATACATGACCCAAGTTTGGTGAAAATCCGTCAATCGGTTCTTGAGATAACGCGATCACGAGAACGGGACGTACGGACGTATGGACGTACGGACGGACGGACAACCCGAAAACATAATGCCTCCGGCTACTTCGTTGCGGAGGCATAAAAATGCAAAATGGTAAACTCACAAGCAGGATCTGGAATCAAAACGGGCTCGGTACTGGGACTGTATTCTCCCTCCCCTATAGCATTGCTAGCTTTGACCCGGAAGCTATACGTGTCACCGGTCGGCAAGTCAACCACGATCCACGAGGTCAGGGGACCCTGGTACACCGGACTCCATTCACCAGTTGATGAACCGCTGCAGAAATAATTGAGATCATAATAGTAATAATAATTAACAATAGTAATTAATAATAATAATAATATCATTTTTCATTTGTCTAATAAGCAAAGTTATTTTGGGTTGCCAACTTATACATAATTTCTTGCTTTGACCCGGAAGCTATAAGTGTCACCGGTCGGCAAGTCAACCACGATCCACGACGTCAGGGGACCCTGGAACACCGTCTCCATTCACTAGATGAAGAACCGCTGCAGAAATAATTGAGAACACAATAGAAATAATAATATAATAATGATATAATTTTGCATATTTCAGGTTGCCAATTTAAACATAATTTCTTGCTTCGACCCGTAAGGTATACGTGTCACCGGACAGAAAGTCAACCACAATCTGCAACGACACGGCACCCTGATACACCCCACTCCATTCACCAGTTGATGAAACGCTGCAGAAATAATTATGATAATAATTACAATAATAATAATAATGATAAACTGATGCTTCTGATTTGAAATCCATGGATCACTGTATATGTATAATGGAGTATGTAACATATGCATGTTGTGGTTAGTTCATGCACAGAATGAATAACTGGATCTTTTACTAAAATGATAAAAATGACACCGCCGTCCCCGCCGCCACCACCACCAACACTAATAATCACAATAATCATAATACTGATAATCACAGCAATAATGAATGACCAGATGACTACATTTTCATTCAAATCGTTTTGTTGTTGAGAGACTCACAAATAATTACATTGCCTACCTTGCATCCAGACTGTATGTGAGATCTCCTGGTCCATTGGCAGTGGGGGCAGACCATGTGACCTGGAACGTTCCTGTCCCCGTCTCCGTGACTACTGGTCTGTCGGGGGAAGCGGGAGCAGTAGCTGAGGGGAATCAACATGAGAAAAGTTAAACAATGTGTCAATATACACAAACACAAACAGATAGATAGACAAATAGACAAACACAGACAGACCGATAGACAGACAGACAGGCAGACAGACATACATACAGGCAGACCTCGGGGGTGTTTCACAAAGATCCTAAGTTCTAAGTTCAACTTAAAAAGTATGGAAAGCAGTTTATAGTTTCTTTGAAAACAAAATCTAAAAGTCCTTTTAAAAGGCATTGAATGTTGTTTCAATGCATAAATATGTTTCTATTATCAAGGAGATTTCATGTTCTATAATGTAATATTGATACAAAGTCTAAAATACTTGAATTTTTGATCTTTTTGGGGCTTTTATTCCAAGGCTACAAATGGCTTAACATACTTTTTAAGTCCGACTTAGAGTTAAGTTCAACTTAGGATCTTTGTGAAACACCCACCTGGAAGGTCCCTGCTTTTGTATCTGTGTCTACCTGGGCCCATTGCAGAAAGTTACAATTTATAGTAAGTTAGAAAAATCAGATTTGCGCATTTAGAACACACATTGTAATTTAACACCGATTGTATCTCTTTCTGCAAATGGGGCCGTGGTCTGTCAGGGGAGGCAGGAGTTGTAACTGTGGGGAATCAGCACACACAAACAGACAGACGGACAGATAGACATACATACATCCAGATAGATGGACATACATACAGGTAGAACTGGAAGGTCCCTGTTCCGGTCTCCGTGACTACTGTATAGGTGTGAGCACTGTGACTGCTGTCTGCCAGAAGTATATAGGACTAACTAGCGCATATGTGTGTCTTACAGGCTAGGGAGTCTATCAAGACCTATCCAATTGTCTCATTAAACTACTGTTCTACACAAAATACTTGGATCAGACTTATCAACCATCATAGCAGTATATCGACAGTATAGTGGACTAATGTGCCACTTAATCTTGCATTTAGGGGCTAGCAAGAGGGTCTGTTATTCCCTCACCAGTCGTTGTGCTAAGTATCTCCTCATCCCCAGTATACATGTAGGTATACTCTCTGTCGGACGTATACTGGACTAACCTGCGCACTTCATACAGTGTATAGGGAGCTAATGGGTGGGTTGATCCTTCTCTCATTACCGCATTGTACAATCTAGTCTATTGAAAGTTCATCAAACAGACTTACCAACAGTGGTAGTGGTAAGGATATCCTCATCCCCGGTATAGATGTACTCTATGCCTGACGTATACTGGACTAAAGTGCGCACTTCATACTGTGTGTAGGGAGCCAACGGGTCGGTTGAGCCCTCTCCTATCGTCACGTTGTATTGTGTCCCTGATGTTGTATTGCCACTCAATGCTACCGCCCACTCACCAGACATCTAAAAGATTAAATAAAACCAATTCATCATCATCATCAAGTTCAGGTTGCTCTGTATAGCGCTGCTGTGGTCTTCACGAGAGCACGCCATGCAACTCTATCTTCTGCCAGGCGTGTTGCACCCTTCATTCCCACTCCAGACACTCTCTTTACATCATCAGTCCAAGAGGTTGGTGGACGACCTCTGCCACGGTTTCCTTCAATATTGCTCCTTGCAGTATTTGTTTCTCAACTCCTTCAGCTCTCCTATTAAACAATGTGCCCAAAGTACTTTAGTTTTCTCTCCATTATTCCCCTTCTGATAGTCAAGTCTTTACCAATCTTGTTCAGAATCCACACATTTGTCTTCCTTTCTTTCCACGACACCTGCAAAAGCCTTCTTTAGCAGCGCATCTTAAAAGCATCAACTCTTTTTCTGTGATTCTTTGTCATAGCCCAAGACGTCGAAAAAATAGGCCAAACCATATTTGCTTTAATACCAATACAACACAGATTTTGTCCCCGACGCACTAACCACCGCAAAGGGGGTACAGAGATATTTATGATTTACTTTGAAAGAATAGTTAGGATCATTTCAACTGTGTACAAACATATAGCAATAAGTCAGCAAACAAAACGTAACATTTTCACTATTTGGCCATATGACATTCATTTATCATGAAAATCCACTCGCTGTTCTAGGTCTCCGCCCCCTTTCTCAGCTGTATACATGTGTACCTACATGTATATGACTCAATATATTATCTTGTTCTCTATGTATCATCGTCATTTAGCCTCTGAAGAAGATTCTGCTAGGATCGAAAATTGAGCCCTATATTGACTCTCATCATAAAACTTTCATACATCACCTAGTGGACACAATAATACCTATTTTATCGACCCTGCATCAGTTGTTGCATGTGATAAACATAGTTACTAGATCCCTTTATATGTGTTGAGAGTGTTGATAGTTTTACTAACCTGTCGGAACTGAATCCAGTGATAGGTGGCGCTGTTGTCATCGGGGGCTAGCCATGACACGTCCAGACTGGTACTAGTGGACGCTACAAGCTGGACCTGGGCTGGCACCTGGAACGTGGTCTTAACATCTGGACCACTGGAACTGTACTGGCCGGGTACGGTCGCTTGGTAGGACTCAACCTAATAATTCCATAGGGGAGAACAAAGTATAAAATGTAAGAGGTCAATACAAACTGGTCAACCCATTCAGGACTGGTCCCGAAAATACTTGGGCTAGGGTCTATGGAGAATACATGTTAAAGCAAAATACTCGGGCTAGGGTCTATGGAGAATACATGTTAAAGCAAAATACTTGGGCTAGGGTCTATGGAGAATACATGTTAAAGCAAAATACTCGGGCTAGGGTCTATGGAGAATACATGTTAAAGCAAAATACTTGGGCTAGGGTCTATGGAGAATACATGTTAAAGCAAAATACTCGGGCTAGGGTCTATGGAGAATACATGTTAAAGCAAAATACTTGGGCTAGGGTCTATGGAGAATACATGTTAAAGCAAAATACTCGGGCTAGGGTCTATGGAGAATACATGTTAAAGCAAAATACTTGGGCTAGGGTCTATGGAGAATACATGTTATAGCAACATCAATCAGTCCTAAACGGGTTACAGACCAGAAATTGGAATGAAGTCTTCATATTAGAATTGCTGGAATTGTACTGGCCATGAACAGTTACTCGATAGGGTGACAATTTTGTGAAAAGATATACATGTAAATGTCTGAGGTCAATAATTGGTTGAGAGCAAAAGTCTGGATTTTATGGTACAAACCTAATGAGCAGAGGATTTGATTTCAACTGGATATGGAGCCATTTTTAATAAAATCTGATAATGTTGCCTAGTTTCATTTACTGTACCTTTAATAGTTTAATAAGATCATAAGAAGGTTGAAAAGGTGCGACTTGAAATAAATTGAATCACTCAATGATGTAAAGTAAACATTCTTTTTGAAGAGATGAGCATAGTTTTAAAACCGATTTGATCCATTAAAGGAAATACAAATGAAACGGGGAACCTCATAGAGCAAGATTTTCCTCATACAATACAACACTCTACGGTCTTAAACCATTGCCTATGGGAACCTGGTGAGTCCTGTATTGACTCTATGTGGTTTGCATAATCTAGTAGGGAACAGGTCAACCCATTGCCTACGGGATTCTGGCGAGTCCTGAATTGACTCTATGTGGTTTGCATAATCTAGTAGGGAACAGGTCAACCCATTGCCTACGGGATTCTGGCGAGTCCTGTATTGACTCTATGTGGTTTGCATAATCTAGTAGGGAACAGGTCAACCCATTGCCTACGGGATTCTGGCGAGTCCTGAATTGACTCTATGTGGTTTGCATAATCTAGTAGGGAACAGGTCAACCCATTGCCTACGGGAACCTGGCGAGTCCTGTATTGACTCTATGTGGTTTGCAGAATCTAGTAGGGAACAGGTTAACCCATTGCCTACGGGAACCTGGCGAGTCCTGAATTGACTATATGGGATTGTAACACCTAGTAGGGAACAGGTCAACCCATTGCCTACGGGAACCTGGCGAGTCCTGTAATGACTCTATGTGGTTTGCATAATCTAGTAGGGAACAGGTCAACCCATTGCCTACGGGAACCTGGTGAGTCCTGAATTGACTATATGGGATTGTAACATCTAGTAGGGAACAGGTCAACCCATTGCCTACGGGAACCTGGCGAGTCCTGAATTGACTCTATGTGGTTTGCATAATCTAGTAGGGAACAGGTCAACCCATTGCCTACGGGAACCTGGCGAGTCCTGAATTGACTATATGGGATTGTAACATCTAGTAGGGAACAGGTCAACCCATTGCCTACGGGAACCTGGCGAGTCCTGAATTGACTCTATGTGGTTTGCATAATCTAGTAGGGAACAGGTCAACCCATTGCCTACGGGAACCTGGCGAGTCCTGAATTGACTATATGGGATTGTAACATCTAGTAGGGAACAGGTCAACCCATTGCCTACGGGAACCTGGCGAGTCCTGAATTGACTCTATGTGGTTTGCATAATCTAGTAGGGAACAGGTTAACCCATTGCCTACGGGAACCTGGCGAGTCCTGAATTGACTATATGGGATTGTAACATCTAGTAGGGAACAGGTCAACCCATTGCCTATGGGAACCTGGCGAGTCTTGACTCTATGGGGCTAGAAAAATCTAGTATGGAACGGGAACGAGTTAGAAACACTACAAGTATAAATTTTAAGTATGGTACATGGACTTACAGTGAATGTGTATTGAGTCGCTGCTGTGATACCATCAATCACCACAGAGTACTGTCCACTCCCTTCGTCCACTGTTTCGCTGACCAGCGTCCGAATGTCCTGGCTGACCGTTGAGTACAAGACCCGGAACTGGAGATCCTCGACCGGTCCGTTGATCTCCATTGGGGATGACCACACTACACTGGCCTCATATGGAGTAAGGATTTCGGACACTACACCAATCGCTGGGGATGGGACTAAAGGTGGAAAAATGAACATGAGGAAACACAAAACATTGATTTATTACCTTTTTGGTAGTCTTCCTATTTCAATGCATTATTCATTATGATTGATGTACATGTATCATATATATATATACAGTATATTTTTTTTAAAGATTGAAATGAATAAAATGAACTTGAATTTGATTTAAATGGCATTTAAAGTAGCAACCCTATCAGGTATATGGATAATGAAACTGATGAAAATCTAAAGTTCTGTTGATCTCTATAGAGTACAGAAGCCATGACATCATACAAATCTTTTTTCAGACTTTTCAAATTTAAACTTCATTTTCAGAAAGAGCATAACAAATAATGTCCAAATACCGAAAATCAATTGAATTTGTTCAGTATTGGCTGAGATATGCCCATCCGAGTTTTTTTTGTCAATAGGCAATCAGTGTTATAGTGCTCAGTGCACTATAACACTGATTGCCCATTGAAGTAAAATTCATTCGGATGGGCATATCTCAGCCAATACTTAACATATTCAATTGATTTTCGGTATTTTTTGATGACATCACACTTCACCACTCTATAGGGAATGACCAGACTACACTATGGTGTAAGGATTTTGGCCACTACAACATCGCTGAGGATCGGACTAGAGAAGGCAAAAATGAACATGATGAGACACAAGACCTTAATTTATAAGTAACTTGAAAAACAAACCTATCAGGCTTCAGAAAAAAATAATCTCAATCAGGGATGACAAGACTATACACTGGCTTCATATGGTGTTAGGATTTTGGCCACTACACCAATTGCTGGGGATGGGACTACAGTAGAACAAATTTAAAACAAAATATAAGAAAATTACAGGACTAAAAAACATTAATGTGTGTGTCAATAAATTTAAGGAAAAATTACAAATGAATCATATCGTTCAGAGATGGGATACCTTATACGGTGTAAAGCAAGTTACTTATTCCTTCACCGAATGCTGGAGATGCTGACTAAAAAGGTGAAACAGAAAGCAAAGTATGAATCGACCTTTACCCACTACATCATTCCTTTCTTTTTTGCTATCTTGTCTATCATTCAAAGTTAATGGAACACAGATATTAAATGAGAACTATTGTTGTTACTAACAGACAGTATAATCTTTTCAATGCGATTGCTTCATGCACAAAATTCTATCAACAGAATTAACTGTAGATTACACTTTAACCCCTTGACTACTGGAACCAGGTGGGTTATGTACAAAGTCTATGGGGATTTCAGAAACTCAAAGGGAACGTGTTAAGATTGATCTTACCACCGGGACTTGTTCTGTGGATGGCAACCGGGCCAAGCTGCGGTGTGCCAGTGGAGTAGAGGTTCTGCGCCGAGACCTGGGTCAACTGGAAGGTGTAGGGATCAAGACCACCCAAGGTCGCCATTGTGTCCGTCGTCATCTGTGTGAGAAAACGCAAAATGATTTTGAATAATCACATCATCGTCACCACCATATGCACACCTATATACAAGTTCGATGTTGATCCGTCAGCCGGTTCTCAAGATAATTGGTGAGAACAAGAACGGGATGGACGGACGGACGGACATTTGTTATCGCTACCGTTCTCGCACTCGTTATCGTTATAGTTACCGTTATCATTATTATATAATATAATATCAATATCATTATCATAATTTTATTATCATTATTATTATCATTATTATATAATCATTACCAGCAGTTTTGTTTACATTCATTACCATTATTATTATTTTTTTTAATTAAAATTTTTATCATTATCATTATTATAACTTTATTATCATTATCATTATTATATAATAATTACCAATATCATTACTATTATTATTATTATTATAATTATCATCATCATTATTAGCAGTATTGTTATTATTATTAATATCATTACCTCTTGACTGCAAGAGAGCCCTCCAGAAGTACAGCTCTCTTGCGTTGTCTCGTTCACCTCGGCATAGTGCACTGTGTACAGGACTGTAGCCGCACTGACGTCAGGGCATTGTGGGACGGGGTCAAAGGTCAAGATCAGACTGTCGCTGCCACTAGAAGATAGCACTGTGGACTGGTTGTAGGCTGGTGGTGCCAGGCACTCGGGGGCTGTATATTTGAAGACAAAAATTAAGACATTAATATTAACTGTCAAGACATGCCAATAATAATAATAATAATATTGATAATAATGCTCAGGGCGCACCATTATGGGGATGATTAAATCTTATAGTGAACAGGTCTACATGTATATTACCTCAAAAAGGCTATAGCCTGGCACTGAAGTCCAACATGAAATTTACATTTTTGGGCCATTCTGAGACCCCCTCCCCCCCAAAAAAAAAGGTTTAACTTAACCGACAGATACTAGAGTACTAGATTTAAAGTTAGTTCAGATTTGTAAACGAGATACGTGGCGCCATCTTGCGTACCCCTGCAGTACTGTACGCACAAACAAGCCTATTTCAAAATGGGGACCCGTGGTGTAGCATCCCCACGCTTGACAATCTTTCAGAGAGTCTAAAGATATGAACATTCTTTTGATGTACACAAAGGAAACAACACTCAAAACATTGATTTCTCTTATTTTCATTTATTTTCTTTTTAATTTTTTGCCATTAAATGTCATATAGACGCTGCATTGAATAAATTACCTGGGAATGGCTGAAGACTGGTACCATATGTCAGCACAAAGTCGACATCACTCTGGTTAGTCTGGAGCTGAAAATCTGCACCAGTCTCTTTGTCCACACTGGCTATGATGCCCTGGGCAGAGTTGGACCAATAGACCCGGGACGAATCCACTGACATCGAGTCGGGAGGAAGACCTATATATAGGAACAATCAAATATCAGATATTAGACTTTATTAGTAAAAATAAAGAACATAAAAAAAGATGATATTCTGTCATTGAAGTACCAGTGGTGACAATGTCCTTCTTGATTGGATCTAATAGAAATTTGAGGTATCAAATGTCACTAAGTCAGAGCAAAGCCCTATACAGAAAAAAAAATGAATCTGTCAAACGTATAAAGCCCTCTGCAGACAGAGCCGACTCGACTGGATTTAATTTGGATCGGCTCAGTTTTAAGGGCCTCGCGACACACATTTTGCCAGTCGAGAGACAGTCAGATGCCAGTTGGGGCCGATTCAACACGATGAAACGGATCCGACCGACCGGGCCCACCTCTAGCCTGATTGAAACCAGTCGGATCGGGTCGAGTCGGCTCTGTGTGCGGAGGGCTTTAGAGTCAGTAAAAATAAAGACTGGCAACTGAAGATCTTATTCTATAAGAGAAGAACCAATAATGGCCATCAAAGTAATCAATCAATGAAAAATTCAATGTCAATGACAGAGAGTTTCACATTACCTGAGTTTGGTTGCGATGAAGCCTGGAAGAGCCTTTGACATTGACATCCCTCAAGGTCAGACACCCAGAGGTCACTAGTAGCATCATCTATCAGGTAGAGACTTGGTGCGGAGACGTCAGTACTGTCCACATAGATGACAGCTCCAGGGCTCAACGTGTCCGAACATGTGCAGTTCTCCGCCGCAGCCTGTCTGCGACGCCGACTCGTGGTAGCGCCAAACAGGGGGATGGCATTCTGGCCATCAAGGTCAGAGGTCATCAGGACAGAATTTGACTGTGTGTTTTCCGTCCATACGAGGGAGCTGTTGAAGAAAAATTAATTGGGTGTTACCAATTATCATGTTACCTTGCAGATTATGCAATTTTTGTTTTAACCTGTTGCTTATGGGAACCGGGTGGAATATGCACAAAGTCGATGGGGATTTCAGATTCTCAAAGGAAAGGGGTAAAGTTAAATTACTTTTCCACAATAAATACACAAGGCATGAATAAAAGAAATGAGAAATGGTCCATAATGAGTGAATACTTAACCATGTATAGTTGAGAAGAAAAGTATAAAATGTAGAAAAGCATCAACTGAAATATGAACAAGAAATATAGAATGAATTGTCAAAAGTTGAATCTCACCTGCCGAAGGGGTTTACCGCTACCCCTCCGATCTGGCTCTGCGCCCCTGGAGGGGGGTAGAGTGTGGCTGTGGAGGCCAGGGAGGGGGGCAGGGTGGTGTCATAGCTATAGATGGATGTCCCATCGCTCCAGTAGAGTATCCGACTGATCCAGTCGACCACAAAGCTCCCCTGGGATGACGGCTCTCTACCGGTGACATCTACCACACTAGTCTGTCAATTAGGAATTCAAGAATTTAATTTATAGAAATCGTACACTGCATTTAATAACCCTTTATTAATATTTTGTTTGGGTATAATAAATATTCTCCACAATCTTTTATTTAAAGGTGATTCCTTTACTTTTCATAAACTTGTCTGTTATCATTATGTCATCAATTACTCTAATAAACGTCTATATTTCCAAATGATCCCTCTAAACCACTTCAATCTGTTTAACTAAACCTATTCCTTTACCTTATCGGGTATACATGTAGATTCAGTGACTGCACTCTTGAATATCTCATTCCCTCCCACTTCAACGTAGAACACAACATCCTCTATAGCAATAAAGGCTGAAACTGACAATAGATCCCCTTAATAAATCCCTTTATTAATCTGAATTAATCCCCTTACCTCATCAGGCGTGGTTTCAGTGACAGCACTCTTGTAGATCTTGTCCCCTCCCGTCTCTACGTAGAACACAACATCTTCTGTAGCAATGTAGGCCACGACTGACACTGCGGTGTTACCTAGCAACGCAGTCTGTTTATCCGTATCCAAGTCCCTCAGCATTACCACACCCCCTGAACTGACCACGGCCATTGGGGGAGGGCTTGACACTGGAAAAGAATTAACGTTAAAGGTGATGAAGAATACTGTTCGAGCTTTGTAAAGCTTTACAAAATATGCTTTTAGCCTTCATGAATACTGTTGAAGTATCATCAGTTTTATTTGCACGATTCAACCTAAATATTTGTCATAATTGACAATAAAAGGCGAACTTTCATTCCACTAAGCTTATGGAATTGATCTCATGGGTTTCCACGAGAAGGACCAATTATGAAATTTCACAAGAGTGCCAGGGGGGTGTTTCACAAAGATCCTTAGTTGAACTTAACTCTAAGTTGGACCTAACTATTATGGAAAGCCATTTGTAGCCTTGGAATAAAATTTATTCATAAAAAAAAAAAAAAAAAAGCTATACTTTTCATAAATGTTGCATCAAGAACATGAAATCTCCTTGATAATAGAAAATATTAACGATTTTAATCAACATTTTATACCTTTGAAAAAGGACCTTTACAACAATTTTTCAAATAACTAGTGGCTTTCCATACCTTTTAAGTCCAACTTAGAATCTTGGAGGGGAATCATTCTCATTTACAAGTCCTTTCTAAATGTAATTTGGGGCAAGAATCTAACAAGGGGATGCCACCAACATTCTTAGATTTGCCCTGGGGGGGGGGGGGGGGGGGGCAATAATAGGGTTATAATATGACTATCAGCTCACCTCCTGTTGTAATGCTGACAGATGTTGTAGTGGGGCCGCTACCTACCGATGTAAAGCCCTCCACCTGCAAATGAACACAAAAACATGGTAAAAAACAACATAGTGAATATAGAAAACGTGAGAAGGGATCGGGGGGGGGGGGGGGGGGGGTGCACGTTCCATGATGCATGATGCAGTGATTGCCACATTTCACTGGTGATACTTAACATGACACATGCTGCTGAGAAAATGGGTCTGTAACTTGATATTGTTTTGTCTTCTTCTTCTTCTGATTAATCAACTTTTTACAAACCTGAAGATTCTTACAGATTCTTTATTATAATTTGTCTTTATATCCATACTTCTGGAATTGCATCTTTAAGATATACATGTATACGTATAGTAGTTTGTTCTCTGCTATTTAACGCGTAAGAATGTTCCTTTGTATATTGGTATATTGCAATCACTAAAATAGTGTCCTATTTACCTGTTATATATGGTCAACCCAATCCTCCAATTATGTAAATCAACCATTACAGATCCAATCAAAATCCATGGGGTTTTATGCCATTTCCTGACAGTCAAGACATGACCAAATTGACATATAAAATCTCTGACAACCTTGTAGCGTCGCTTTTACTTCACACAACTCATTTGAAATACCATAAGAGGGAAAATCAGGTGATTCAAATCTCATGGCGCTTTATAATTCAAAAGATGCAGGTTCAATTGTGTTAGGTGTACATTTGCCCTTTGACAAGGTACTCTAACTGGGACCATGGTATTAACAGGCATGTGAGTGAGGTAAGAAAAAAAAAGAGGAAAGTCGCGGCGTAATTCCACAAGTGTGCGGGAAGTGCATATTGCGAGCACAAAGTCCATTGCGGCTGGGGTCCAGGCCTTGACGTTTTTGTATTCTCGACCCATTTTTCATAATTCTTCCAAAATTACTAGGTAAGATTTGGTCCGATTTACGTTTGAATGTTGTCTCTATACATTTAATAAAGTAAAGTTTACAACAAAAAAAAAAAAAAAAAAATTTTGACATAAAAAAACCCAGTGGAATTCCGCGTTTTTTATATTTTAAAAACGCGGAATTCCGCAGAAATGCGGAAGTCTCACATGCCTGTATTGAAGACTTTATAATCAAGCCTCCACATTAACTTTTTTCTGTACCAGTCCATATGGGCAAGTAAAATCTTACATTTAGAAATGTTACTTGCCCCCAATATAAAATTGACTTCCCCTTCTACTTCTAGATGAGATTATTACACATATGAAATTACAGTGTTCACTTGTAGTCAAACATACATATTTAGTTGCCTGATTGGGCAAGCAAACTAGATTATTCATGAAATTTTACTTGCCCAACACCAATTTTTACTTGCCCCTGGCAAGTGGGCAAGTGCCCTACATTATTCCTTGCAATGTTTGATGTTTGATGTGCCTTATCATGACAGCTCTGCTAAATCCAGCCTGATAGTCACAATTTAATATCATAGTAAATTGTTTTCAAACTTGCAGAAAGCACTATAAAATTTGTATCTTATTGTATATAACTGACCTGGAAGTAGTACGTTGTGTTTGACTCCAGCGCTGGGAAGGCGTACGTCAAATCAGAAGCGCTCACAGTGATGACCGTTAGCTGCTCCACGTCTGTGCCCCACGATACGTTATACCCCTCCAGGATGCCATTGATCTCCTCGGGCCTGGACCAGCGAAATTCTGCAGAGTAGTTTGTGCTACCCGTCATTATGTCCGTGTCTTCGAGTGCAAAGGCACGCGGGTTGCCGGGCACTGATGGTACTGTAAGGGGTAAAAGACATGCACATTTTTTCAGAAATTACTCCCCAATAAGTATTTTTTTATTAGGAGTGCCTGTTCTAAAAGAAGTAAATGGCTCAGTTGCAATGATAAACAAACATACCACATTTCACATACCACATAGGCTAGAAATTAACTGAAACATATGTCTAAAAATCATTCCGTGATGATTGTGTGCAAACATGCAACAATAAAAGCCCAGTATCCTCTTTATGTACCTAGCTAGCACTTTATGGCATGCATTCCTTACATTAACATGGCACAATGAGGATTCAATGAAATTCTGATCTATCAATAACACACACACACACACAAATAAAATAAATAAATAATGCCTCCGGCCACTTTGTTGGCGGAGGCATGATTAAAAAAAGCAACGGAAAAGTAGAAGGCATTTTATTTGATACCTGACATGGGCGAGTCTAACTGGGTTTCTGTTAGCTGTGCGGAGGCCCAGTATGTGTAGGGCTGAATGGTGATAGCTAGAGACTGGAACGGACTCAGATCTTGAATGTTGTAGTAGGCATCCTTTGGAAAAAACAAAACAAAAAAACAATTACTCAATAAATAACAACAACTGAAGATAAGGTCTGATGTATTAAAGATGTATGAAACGGTACTAATGAGAATTATTCTTGTGAGAAGAGATAGCCAGGGACCATGTTTCTTTAAAAACTTGTCCAATTGTTGTAAGTGTCCAATCATCATAACTATACCATTGCAACAGCTGCAATGCTCTATTGTTGATTGGTTGTTGAACTAGAAGTTACAATAATTTGAGATTTACAACAATTGGGACAATTTTCATGAGACAGACCCCTGGAATGGACTTGGATCTTGGATGTTGCATTAAGCATCATCCTTTTACAACAAAAATACAATTACACAAACAAAAAGAATAAAGACGGAAAAAAGGATTACATCTGTGGTAAAAGATAATGAAATGGTACAAATTGGATTGATTCTGGGTTTTTATTCAGGGTTTGAACTTGTGCCAATAAATCTTCTTAGAAATACTATTTTACCCTGTTCACTACTAGATTTCAAAATCCCCATAGAACTAATCCCCATAGAACTAACCCTACTATAACTAAAAACCCACAAGGAAAAAGTCATTTGGATTTACTTGAAGAAAAAGAGTTCCTCGCGCAAATGACATCAAAATTATATTGGGAAATTGAAGAAATCAATGAATAATCACTTGAACTTACTTCTACAGTGCTGTCATAAGTCTGTCCAGAGGCAGCTGCCACAACTACGGTGTAAAACACAGTTCCGTAGGTGACCTCTGTGCTGGCCTGCCACGTGATGTTAAAGTTATCCCATGTGCCAGTGATTACAATGGATGAGACAGGGATGTCTTGTGCAACCACGTTTGGTGTCTCTGTGTAGCCATCTGAAAACAAAACAAAACAGAAGGCATGAGGTTTTTAAAACAGCTTCCACAACTATGATGTAAAACACAGTTCCGTAGGTGACCTCTGTGCTAGCCTGCCATGCGATATTAAAATCATCCCATGACCCAGTGACCTCAAAAGATGAGACAGGGATATCTTGTGCAACCACGTTTGGTGTCTCTGTGTAACCAACTGAAGGAAAAAACAACAACAAAGAACTTGTTAAAACAGCTTCCACAACTATGGTATAAAACAGACGAGACGAGAAGTAAAGCTTTTCTCTGACCCTGGTCATCACTGACCACGACATGTCCATTCAGAAAATGATAACATGAATTATCTTTCACTACAATGGGCTGAAGAATTTGTATAACTTACCTGGCAAAGGTTTGAGGGTTTCTTGGACGACGGTCAGAGTTTGGACGTCCGAGACGGGAAGCAAAGCCTGCCTCTGACCCTGGTCATCACTGACCACTACAGCAGAGTCACTGTTGAGCCAGAAGAACTTGGAGCTGTAGAAATGCAGATCTAACCTCCTGGAATGGGGGAGAAATAGAGCTATTGGTCAGAGACGGAGCTATTCTTGTCGCATTAAAGGGACTTAGTAACATTGTCCAAATCCTCAAAATAAATTTTTCATTCTAGCGGTTCCCTCATTGTTGTATTCGTATTAACAATAAAATCATGGGACAGGTTTCGGTTTTTCAAATTTCCCTTTCGTTACAAAGATATGTACGATCGAAGTATTCAGATAAGAAAAACTCCGGGCGAGTTTTTCTTCTGTGTACAAAGTGAGTGCAGTGAGTTATTGAATATCATTTTGCATTTTCGCTCATTACTTGGCCATGCAATGTCCATTTGACTTGAAATTTTCACACAATACCCTGTGGACATATGAGATATCAATAATATACATTGCATCAACCATTCATCACTTTTTGCACGTGTCAACAAAGTTACTAGATCCCTTTAAACATTTGTACTTTCATTATTTTTGTTTGAATTACCGTTTTTATTAATGAACGTTTTTGTAATTGTTATGATTCCTTATTGTACTGTAATATGTTAAGTAGGTCACATGAACTGGGAAAGATGACCTTCGGGTTAAGAGTTATTATGTTAATCTTTTTCTTTCCCTGGCATTCACGTGACCGTTTCTTTATACTTTGAATGATGATCAATTATTTTTGTATGTTTCATTTGTACTTCTTCATTTGGTGCTTCTACATATAGAGCCCATGCAATGCCACACTACTGCTCCACATTTTGCTAGCCACAAATCCCTCCTGTGCCAAGTTATTTAGAGTCCTTTTCATGTGCGCCCTTTACTAGCCGATAACAAATCCAATATAAACAGAGTTAACAAAGGTGCGGAAACTGCACATTACGTATTAACAATACAATTGAATTGCCGGCACGTGCAAAATAATCTGCACAATGCAACGATCATAAAACAATTAACTACTACAGTCAAACCTGCTCTAATGACTACCTGTATAAGGACCATTAATATTGACTTCCTTGAACGCAGTTTACATGTAAATGAACCTGTCTATAGAGACCACCAATCTTGACTCCCTTGAATGCAGTTTACATGTAAATGAATCTGTCTACAGAGACCACCTGCTTATAAAGACCACATTTTCTGTCTTCCTTGTGTGGTCTTTATAGACAGATATCACTGTATTACCAATGTGTGAACTCAAGCAGTAAACAGCATTCTACAACTTTAAAATGTTGTTATCATTCTCTCGTTTTGGTTCAGTTCAAGTTATTGTTATATTAAACATTTCTTTTTGTAATATTACTTGTATTTAATTGCACATTGCTACGTTTGTATAAAGTGAATTGAAATAGACGTATGAATTATTCATTATGATAGATGAACTCACGTTGTAGCTGACTGGACGATACCGATCTCTTCCGTCGTCGAAGCTGGATCAGAGCTGAGGATCATGGGTAGGTAACCATGGAAACAAAAATGGGAACATGCAAAGCAAAGGAAAGCAAACCAAAACTCAAAATAAAAGAATACTTAAAACCAATGGGTTATGAGCAAAAAGTATGATGCAGAGAATAAACAAACAAAAGAAAGATGAAAACTTTGGCTCTTTAACAGATAACCATAGATACAAGGAATGGTTGATAAAAACAAAGATGTTAAATCATAGGGGACTGAAAAAAAAACATGAGCAAAAGGGTTGTATGGACAGAAAAAGACAAAAATAATGTTATCAATATTAATTTTGTTTGTTCATAAAATCACTGATTATTTAACAAATTCAAGATATAATGTTAAAATGGCTGATAACAATTGCATCCTTGATCATTCCAATTCACACCTTGGCTCCAGATGAATTGGACTTTAATTCAATTCATGCTCAAGCTTAATAGTTGGCATAATTTGTTTTCTTACATAATTTCATCAGGTGAGAGTGAGGAGAGCTTTAAGTTGGTTTTTGGCTAATAAATTCACTTCTGGCTACTATCTATTAGGTCAGAGCCTCCTCCTCATCATCATCATCATTACAACCACCATCACCACCATCATCTACATCATAATAGGTTTAATTTTGACCAACTGAAGTACAATCTAGTTATATAAACTAATTGGTATATAAGAGTTGACCATACAGAACAACATTCTGGCTAATTGATCTGATTAAGAATCAATTACGGGGCCAAGCTATCAATCCTAGCATCATCATCATTACCTCATCATCATCATCATCATCATCGTCATCATCATCATCATCATCATCATCATCATCATCATCATCACCATCATCATCACCATCACCATCACCATCACCATCATCATCATCATCATCACCATCACCATCATCGTCATCGTCATCGTCATCGTCATCATCATCACCATCACCATCACCATCACCATCACCATCATCATCATCATTATCATCATCATCACCATCATCGTCGTCATCGTCATCATCATCATCACCACGACCACGACCACCACCACCACCATCATCATCATCATCATCCTCATCGTTTTCACAGTCATGAACTATATTATAACAATAAATAATTTTTTTGTTGGTTGATGAAAGCCACCCTACCTGTATCCAGCCATGCTAGCCCTGTACAGCTTGAGCTCCTCCTGGGAATCTTGGCGGGACAGCACAAACCAATAGAGGTACCCTCCACCAAGGTCAAGGGTCAAACCGGCCACCACGTCCAGCGATAGGTCCCCGGTTTCGTAGAACTCCAGAGGGTTCTGACCGTTGAGTCTGGACCCCTCCACGGACCTGCGCGTGGTCCAGTAGAGGTAGGCCTGGACCGAGTCGATAGCCATGTCCTGGACATCGGTGGCTAGGGAGTTGACCACAGTAGGGGCGGTGATGGTTGATGCATCGGATAGCCTGCCTTGAACGATCTACAAAAGAAATCGAAATCAATGGATGAAGAGCGAGAACAAAAGTCCTGAATGGGTAATAAAGAAGCATGATCACAAAAAAAACAAATAGGTTGACAAATAGCTAATAACTGTCCATCATAGGTGATCATGCTGCCTTCTTTAACCCGTTCAGGACTGGTGCATTTTGCTTTAACATGTATTCTCCATAGACCCTAGCCAAAGTAATTTGGGGACCTGTCCTGCATGAGTTAAAATACTTTATAATTATATTCCTTTACGTAATGGGTCTGTTATATTAATTTTGTGTCCTAACCTTCACTTTTTTTCTGATTCTGAAATCCCCATGGACTTGCTTTGAAGCACGCCAGGTTCCTGTAGGTAAGTTGTTAATCATATCTTTATATCATCTGACTTAGTAAAATATGCGTCGTTGATTGGCTAACACCGTCACATGATTGGGGTGTCATTTTGGTATGACACCATGGTTATGACACCTGCATGGCGCGCGCTGTAAAAGAGATTGTATTATGACGTCACAATGAGAACCAAAGGTACACGTACCATATGTTGTTTTTGACTGATTTCAGTTTCAATGCATGAATGCCCCCGGATTTAGCCAGATGATATAACAGTTGTTAACTTTGTCGTCGGGAAAATCATGGAATGTTCCAATCCTCGGGATTTAAAATGCTATTTCGTGAAGAAAATAAGTCCCTCGACTACGTCTCAGGACTTATTTACTCTTCCCTCAATAGCATTTAAAATCCCTCGGATGGAACATTCCGTGCTTTTCCCTCCACCACCAGATAACAACTGTATAATGTTACCTGGTTGCGTTCCTCGTTAGCCCAGTAGACGAACCCACTGAGCCAGTCCACTGCGATGGCCTCCACGGATGAGCCGAGGTCTGGTGACTCTACCGTCAATTCCACTGGAGTTGTGCTGCCCTCTGTTGACCTGTACAGCTTATCGTTTACCGCGCTCCAGATGTAGTAGCCTTGGTACCAGTCAATGTCTGCGAAATAAACATACAAATTGAATATCAATACTAGTACCTTCCACTGGTCCTCTTAAGCACACTATTTCATTGCAAACAAGTAAGATATTTCCCTGATGATATCACCACTTTAAAAGATAATATTGTGCCCTGACCACTTACACTTGTACATCGTCTCTTTCCTATCCACTAATCATGTCTTATCCTGTCCTGTTCTTGTCTATGTTGGCATTCACTCTTTCACTTTTTCGTAGTTGTGAATTGAATTGAATTGAATTTAATTTATTCGGCAAAAGTAAAATACAAAATATTAAAAAATAAATGTACATATCATATACAAATTAAAGCTGGGACCTCTGTGAAGCAGCAGCTTGTATGTGAGGCCCCATTAAATAATCATTTACAATAAAACAACCAACAAATAGCGGTAACTGTATATTCACAATCATACATATTCACACAGGATAGGAAAGAGGGGAGGAGAAAGTGGAGAGATCTAATCAGTCATGGATGACATGTCATGGAATGCAAAGCGTTTGAATAGGGTTTTAAAACGAGTAAAGCCCGGCGCAGACAGAGCCGACTGGACCCGATCCGACTGGTTTAAATCAGGCTAGAGTTGGGCCCGGTCGGTCGGAGCAGATTTATCGCGTTGAATCGGCCCCAACTGGCATCCGACTGTCTCTCGACTGGCAAAATGTGTGTCGCGAGGCACTGAAAACTGAGCCGATCGGAATGACAACCAGTCGAGTCGGCTCTGTCTGCGCCGGGCATTAGAGTGGTGCTAGATTTGAGTTCTTTACTAATAGAATCACATTTGTGTAAACCTGTGAAGCTAATAGAATGGGTTCTGATTGTTAAGTTCCCTAATATAAAACAAAATTTATCACTAATTAGTTGTTATCTTTGCTGAGGGATCCACTATCTTACAAGCAGTGCTTTTTAAGTGGATACCAAACTGTTTTCAATAAATGTATTTTTGTAATTTTGTTCACGATTATATTTGATATGTACATTTTGTTGGAAACTGAAATATAATATAATTTGGCTCTTTACAGAATATAATGCCTTCCCACCTACTAACCCCTTAAAAACTTAACCTCTGACAGGCGATGGCACTCTGAGGATGCTTACTAGCTCGCGAGTTCCCTTCTACCCTGGTCTCAAATAAGTTAGAATCATTGGCATGGTGTTAGTACTAATTGGCACTATAAATGCAAAATATGAGACACTAACCTCTTACAGGCGATGGCACAGTGAGGATGTTAGCTTGTGAGTTTCCATCCAAACCAGTCCTCCATAGGTTTGAATCATTGGCAAGAAGGAGATAGGGGTCCACAGCAGCTGTAAAAAGTAAACACAAATTAAATTCCTGACTATTCTAAGCAGTATTGTAACTTCATATAGCCTACACAATTTTTAATTGGCTAACCTATATCTAGCATTCTTTTACTTTTTCCCCCAAATAAACAAATTGCAATCTACCATTGTGCTGCTGAATTGTTCATTGATGTTGTACTATTGGAAGAGGCGTTCTGGTCTAGTGGTCAGAGCTCTGCTCTACGCACTAACTGGCCCGGGTTAGAATCTTGGGCGTGACGATCCGATGGTGATGATAGACGGCGGTCCCAGACGTAAATAATCATAATTGATTGAACGCGTCTGCAAAAACCAAATAACCATGCCCCCCAATTTCCTTCATGTTTCTAGTACATAATATATTATACAGAAACAAGGTGATTACCGTTATCCCAGTTCTAGTTTTGAGCTAGTACAGTATTTAGAACATATATAAATGCTATGTATTATCATCATCGTCGTCGTCATCATCATCATCATCATCATCATCATCATCATCATCATCATCATCATCATCATCATCATCATCATCATCATCATCATCATCATCATCATCATCATCATCATCATCATCATCATCATCATCATCATCATCATCATCATCATCATCATCATCATCATCATCATCATCATCATCATCATCATCATCATCATCATCATCATCATCATCATTATTATAATTACTATTATTTTGTATTATCATTACTACAAATATAATCATCATTATTATCGTTATAAGTAGGTTACCTTGTTGAAGGGTTGTCCCAGAGAACGTCTGTGACTGCGGCCCTGAGCCACCTCGAGAGTAGGCCCTCACTTGAACTGAATACTCGGTGCTTGGCATTAGATTCTCCGCCACAGCAAACATTTCTGGAATATTATCAACGATCGCTGACTCCCCCGTACCCATGTCAGTGATTGTGATCTCGTACAGCCACTCTTCCCATGCACCAGCCCCTTAAAAAAAAGGAGAAAAAATAGGAAAAAAAGAGGTTAGAAGTTTTGCTACTGCAAAGACTGCTACAAAACCATCTACAAACAATGTTTCTCCCTCTACAAGGTCCGTGACTGTGACTTTGTACAACCATTCTTCCCACGTGCCAGACCCTTAAAAAAAAAAAAAATAGTGGCAACAACAAATAAGAACATGTTTTCTTTAACTAGGGAAACTGAAAATATTGCTTGATTCCGGAATATCATCAACTATGGTCATTTCCCACGTCCCTACGTCTCTTTCATGGGCCAGTACCTTAAAAAATTAGGGGAGGAAAAAATAAACAAATCATTTCTTTCACTTGGAAAACTGAAAATATTGATGGATTCCTGGATATCACCTACGATTGATGTTTCAATATGACCTAGTTCTGCAACTCTCCCCACGCACCAGCACCCAAAAACTAAAAAAGGGAGACAAATATTGCTGGTTTTTGGGATATCATCAACTATGGTTTTCTCCCCAATCCCTGGGTCTGGGATTGTGACCTCGTATGACCCTTGATCCCATTTTATTTGCAACGTTATTTCCATTCAAATGATAATTGAGTTAGAAGCCCAGAGTATTTTAAGGCGGTGAAAAAAATCCCTGTAAAATTCACCTAGGAGGTCTGTAATATGGCACATCACATTATAGTTATTGTCCCTCAATAAAGTGATCATTTACTATAATTTTTGTGAGAGGTTCCGTTGTAATTTCACCTTTCTACAATTAAATAATACCTTTTCCGGGAACACTGAGTGGTCTTGTCCAAGAGATGTCTGCTGAGTCGTTGGTGAACAAGGCTTGGACGTCAGTGGGCGGGTAGGCGGGCACGGGAACCGGCTGGTAGCTCGGGTGGAACACATCCAAACCATGGTAACCACTCACGCAGAAAAACAAAGCGGTATTGGAGATCACGTTGGGGCTTGTTTCATAATAGAGTTCATCTTTCTTAAGATAGTCATATGTTCCCAAACAAGATGTGACGGTCCCTTCACTGACGTGCGTCCACGTGAATAAGTTATCGAAGAACACAACGCTAGTCGTGTTTTCAAACTGATGCATGTCACCTGTGCTGGGGTCCACTGTCCGCAACTCTGTTTGACCCGATCCGTCGAGTTGGACTGAGTGCATGGAATTGCCGCTAGAGTTCGAGTAAAGTATCTGGAACGATCCTGTGTTGACGGTGAAGGCAGACGTCCCCGCGACGCTAACTAGAAGTGTTGCGCTTGACGCATCTAGGGGCAGTGCGGTTAGAGAGGCGATGTAGATGCCGGAATCATGCACACTCCAAAAAAGATACCTGAAAAATATTTTTACAATGTGTAAAATTAATTTTTATTGTGAGTGTAGTATTTTATCATTTGAGATAAATAGTTTTTGTTAAGGCAAAAGAGTAATTGCACAATGTAGATGGTTATTCATTTAAAAAAATCATGATCTGATCACAAAATATCAATAATATAGAACAAGTCCAACAAAATCTTACCCAAGATATGGATCAACTTTCATCTCGAAGGGTACAGAAGTAACGTTTGTAACAACAGGCTCACACTCAGACACATTCAGGTTACATCGCAGAATCTGTTACATCAAAGAAACAAAATCAAAGCTCACATTTCAAATATCAAAACAAAATGAGGATGCCATATGGAAAAGCAAATATAAATTGAACATTACAAGTTAAAATAAAATCTTTGTCAATGCCATATAGGTCACTTGTTAACCAGTTTACTATGCAATAGAATAGACAAATAAATTGAGTCTCTGTGTACAACATTCTTTCATGGGTAGATCTAGCATAGTGAGCAAGGACACACATTCACCAACAATCAACATTTTATGTGTGAAGAATAGACTCGATGGATAATAATAATAATAATATTGAATATTTATATTGCGCAATATCCACCTAATAAGGTGCTCAAAGCGCTTATTATTATCCCTGGTCATTTGGTACAGTTCAGACCCGCACAATTATCTTGTACACATTCTCAACTCCCGGGGAGCATACTAGCGGCGGGCAACCCTATAGGTGCACCAAGCTAATTTTCACCAGACCAGGTACCCATTTATACACCTGGGTAGAGAGCAGCAATGATACTGGTCCGACAGTCAATGCGTACAAACAAATCTATGGTTATTATTAGTCAGCATGAGCACGGTACGCGGTCCACGACTACATAATTGAAAATTCCCCACTTACAACTTTACCTCAATGTCCTAAACAAAAAAGCCAAAACCATTCGAAAACAGCCAACGTGTACAGATTCTTATTGTAAATTATTACTGTTCGAGAGGAGCACGATCTATGACCTCATAATAAAAAGTTCCCCATTTACGACTTACCTCTGTGCCTTGAACAAAGAATAGCCTGTTGTTGAGCCAATCAACATCGAGCTTGGTTGGTGGGGGGTCCACGCTGGTGTAGAGAACCTCGGAAGCTGCAACTGTCAAGTTCCCAGGGTCTATCATTCGTCTGTGGATTCGTCCCTGACTGTCACTTATGAAAACCATACTCTTCCAGTAATGGACGCCAACATCTAGATTAACAAAAAGTTGCATGTAAGTTTTTTTTTCTTCGTAAAGCATCTAGAGATGATTTGATATAAGGGGCTATATGTGATGGGATATAGCAAAACCCTGCATTGTCTACAAAAACCAAAATGTAGATTTTCAAACCATTAGAAAGGCCTCATCAAAAGTTTTCATTTGATGTCTTCATTAAAAAAATCAGACAATATTTGGCAAATCTATGATCGCTTCAATTTTTACTAACATACAATATGTAAACTTATAATGGCTATTTGTTCAAAACATGAAAAACCGACAAGTGCAGGGTTTTGCTATACCCAATCCCATATTATTAGGCATATTACTATTATCATTACACCAATATCGATCATTTTTGTTTTCATAAGCATTGAAGAGAACATAAAATCATCACAAGAATATTTGAAAAACATGAATGCATAATGATTTTATATTTCATCAATTGCTAACAAACAATAATGTTTAAAACAAGAAGTTAAGGCTGAATACGGCACAGGTTGTTGGAACCGAGCCAATGCGTATTTGTGGACGTGGTGTGGCAAGATTGGTAGTGCCGCTTGTCTTCCAATCGTGAGGTCCAGAGTTTGAACCCAGAGTATGCCCATCGCGTTTTTCCTTCAGCAAGAAAATTTATCCCCATTTGCTGCTCTCTACCCAGGTGTATAAATGGGTACCCGGAAGGAAAGAGCATAGTTCCTTAGCATTGTGTGCACCTACAAGGTTGCCTGGCTGGAATGCTCCCCAGGGAAAGGAAAACATGCGCACTTTGTGTGCTAGATTGATTGCGGTATGCATCCGATGACCAGGGTAATAATATCATTGTAAAGTGCTTTGAGAGGATTATCAATCATATTAGGCGCTTTTTAATTAAATCAAGAACATTATTATTATTATTTCCCAGCATGCATAATGTCTTATCAAGATGGCAGCTCGCATCTGATTTATGAAATAAAATCCAAACCACCTTTACATGTTCCTTCTTACCCACAATAGTTGTGTTTTCGCTGTCAACGGTGTGGATGTCATTTTGTTCTGTGCCGGTGCTCAGCTGATCAAACTCCACAAATGAGACAACCGATGCTTCCTGCCCTATGTTGAAGTCAAGACTGGTAACACCGACTACCAGATACGGAATAATGCCAGTCACTGTGTATAAAAAAGAAGAGAGAAATCTTGATTGATAGAATACAGAAGGAAAGTGCAATATCATCTAACCCCCCCCCCCCCTTTTTGTTATTCTTTTTTTTTGGGGGGGGGGGGGGGGGGAGAGCGAAATTGACCGGAAAAACCTGCATGTATACTATTTATGCCAATTTTATCATAAAAACGAATCACTACAAACAGTTCATCAAAGAATTTAGTTTTTTTTTACCATTGGGTGCAGCAGTCGTAGTAACGTTGACTGTATCACTCGGTCCTAATCCCTCCATGTTACTGGCAGCCACTTGCACAGCGTACAGCGTTGACGCCTCGAAGCTGGAATCAATAACGGTCGCCTCTGTCGTGGCAACGTCGACGAATCGCACCACGGCCGTGTCGTCAACTTGGAAGCCCCGCACGGCCACCGTGTAGCCCGTGATTGGTCCATTGGGGAAAGGGGGCGGGTCCCAGGCCAGGGAGATGGAGGTGGGGCTAGGACTTGTGATGCTGGTGATGGTAGGAGCGGTAGAAGGTACTGAAAGAGAAAGTTAAAGTTGCAAACGTTATGATAATGTGTGTTTCATTTTAACATGCTCTTCTAAACTCATTCAGGACTGATCCCCAAAATACTCGGGCTGGGGTCTATGGAAAATACTATTAAAGCAAAATCAGTCAGTCCTGAATGGGTTAAATCAGTGTATTTTTGTCATTCACCAATATACAAATGATACGCAGGTATGAGTGGGTCGGTAGGAATTGTTTGCACAAGGTAACTATGGAACTGTTAAACCCACGAGGCGAAGCGGAGTGGGTTTAGACTAGTTTCCATAGTTACCGCGTGCAAACAATTCCACCGACCCACGAAATAAACTTGCGCATCATCTGTTTTTTAGAATGGGCATTGTTACGCCCCCCAAAAAGTCAAAAAATTAAAAATTAGAAAAATTACCGGATGCATGAAATAATTTTACCGGACGCATGACATTTTTTACCGGACGCATGACATTTTTACCGGACGCATGAAATTTTTTACCGGACGCATGAAATTTTTACCGGACGAATGATGCACAGGCTTGAGTGGATCGGTAAGAATTGGATGCACGAGTTTAACTTTGGAATGGTTTAAACCCACGAGCGCAGCGAGTGGGTTTTAGACCATTTCCAAAGTTAAAAGAGTGCAGACAATTCTTACCGATCCACGTAATATGCCTGTGCAGCATTTGTTTTATACAATTGGTGCAACAAATGCGAAAATCAAACTAAAGTGAGCCATGCATCAGTAACATACATAAGTAAAATGCATCAGTAAAAAACTTTTACACGCTAATTGACCAATCAGAATGTAGGGATTCTTCTACCCATTTTATAATGTAGATTAAAACCATTGATGCTCATAGTGCATGTTTGAGTCATTGTAAACAAAATGAAATCAAAAGCGGACTCAAACATGAATTGAGCATCCACTTGCTTAACCTACATCGGTGTAGGGGAAAAATATAATATAAAAGGACAAAGAAATGTAATCTTTTCTTGTCAGCCCGTTTTAATAGTTACTAGGAAAGTTCATCTGTATTGGTGGTTAATATGAAATCTATTTTAAATAGTTGTTTTAATAGTTGTTTTAATAGTTGTTTGTTAGAACTGAGTAATATTGATTTGGGATTTGTCATTAATTGAGGGGCGTCGCTTTCAAACCAGGAACTTCTGACTAACCACTCTAATGCAATAATCCTTTTAATTTGTTATTTTTGTGATTTATTAATAAGTACTTCTATGTTTATTACTATACTGTACTGGTACCTAATCACCGTTAAGGTGATCTTTTGAAGAATTTTTTTTTGCATGGCAATACATTAATAATAAGATAGTATATTATCAAATTGTCATTATAAAAATGTATGCTTTAAACAATGTCCCAGTGTATGTTCATTCTTAATACAAGAAAACCTTTTCCCATTTATATTAACAAACACTTTGTGACCAGGGGGGTGTTTCACAAAGATCCTAAGTTGAACTTAACTCTAAGTTGGACTTTAAAAGTATTGAAAGCTGTTAGTTTCTTTGAAAAAAATTTGTAAAAGTCATTTTTTGAAAGGCATAAAATGTTGTTTCAAATCATTCTTTCTATTATCATTGAGATTTCATGTTCTTCATGAAAAGTCTAAAATACTTTCATCTTTGCTTTCATATGAATATTTCATTTCAAGGCTACACATGGCTTACCATACTTTTTAAGTCCAACTTAGAGTTAAGTTCAACTTAGGATCTTTGTGAAACACCCCCCAGAAGTTAGAGAAAGATATTTGATTCAGAGGTTCCTGAAACTATATACATACATATCTGTACAGTTCATACCAACAAGGTGGCCCTTTAAACTAATAAACTACATGTATAGTCTTCCGACGGGCCCTGCATATATGTGACCAGCTATAGCAAAACCCTGCACTTGTCGGTAAAAATCAAAATGATGATTTTCATACGATTAGAAAGGCCTCATCACAAGCTTTCAATTGATGCTTGCCTTTGTTCTAACAAATTGGTCAGTAATTGGCGAAGATGTGATTGTTTCAATTTTACAATCATAAGTCTTTTACACACATTATGTGAACTTAAAAATAAAATGCCCATTTCTTCCAAACATGAATTACCGACAAGTGCAGGGTTTTGCTATAGCCGGTCACATATAGCAAACAAATTAGCAAATCATGCGTTGCGTGAATGTATACGTCTCCGCCGGAACTGTACATGTCTAGGAGAGGGCAATTATTTCATTAAAAAAAGGTTCATTTGCAGGCAAGTAGATTACATTACTGAAAGTGCTTAATTACACATGAGGGGAGAGGCATGTCTCCTGATTTGTGAATAAATTAGCATAATTGATAAATATAATAATAATATACTCGATTGTAATATATAGCGCCTAATATGATTGATAATCATCTCTAAGCGCTTTACAATGATACATTTTTAAATGAAGCAAAACTCTGTGCAGAATTTCTGTGTAGAAGTATTATTGTGTAGCCGACTTTGGGCTACCAGTCAAGATAACATGATCAAAATAAAAATTGGTTCGTAAATGTGGCATAATTATAAGAAGCATTTTTTGTGATTCATAAATCTGCAGAAACTATCAAACATAACTAATAAATGGTCAGGAGTAAAATGTCAATATTTGGTGTTTAGTGTTCATAATAAAAACAATTGGTTGAGGGAATAGAAGCATTTTTGTTGGTGATTATGGAAAAAATTGTACTAAGTAGCACAATTAATGAATGAATGGAAACAATCAGACACTAAAATTGGCTAATGAATAAAGAAGCATTTTGATTTCTTTTGTATACAATTGCATATTATTAATAGAGGTGAATTTAACAAAATCTGGATAGAGTTTTTGTGTAGCCAATGGATAAAACAATTATGATTAGAAATTGGAAAGTACATGAGGGAGAATATTCTGTGATTAAAATTTGTTTTAATTGAAATTAGCATAACTAAATGCATTTGGAGTAAAATGTCAACAATTCTGTGTAGGAGTTTCATGTAGTCAACTTAGCTCTATGCTCAGATAAAACGATCAGTATTAAAATTGGTACACAAATAGCATACTTGCCAACATTTGAAAGTCAGAAAACTGAACGGACATTGGAAGGGGGTCCAGGGACCCGCCGTAGCGTAGGGCCCCTAGTAGGGGTGCAGGGGATAACACCCATGGTGGGGGTTCAGGGGGCAAAGCCCCTGAAGCTTCTAAGTTTCTGCATGTTGTGAAACCCCATGATGCTTTTAGTTTATGGGTATATTTAAAGTTAAATATTTATACAAATACATTATACATATTGTATACAAATAGTATTATTGAAAAGAAAAGACAATTTGTTTAAATATTTTTTTCAAGGGCTATACAAACTTCAAAAACGGAACGGTTGGCAAGTATGAAATAGAGAGAAGGAGCATTTTTGCTTGCAATTCATAATATAATTTTTATAAAAATCATCATCATGATAATTCATAAGGGAAAATTTACAATTTTGTACAGAGGCTCGGTGCACCAAACTTATTTCTATAAATTAGACAAAACAAACAGAAAAAAAAATGGTTGAGAAATGACGGCAAAAAAAGAGCAAATTTTACATTTTGTACAATGACACAAAGACCGACATATGCTGCACAGAGCATGTTTCAGGTGCCACTAGTTATATTCATTCGACCAGGACAAAAAAGAACAAAATCAGCAAACATAAAATTAAGTACAACCAATTTAAACAAATACAATATTAAATGGAATTGTGATACAAATAAAACAAAATTACAAACCAAATATAATTGAACTGCAACAACTAAAACAGTAAACATAACAATAACTGTGAGTTGGGATGAGTTTAGCTGTATCAACATTCTGTTCATTTTAAATAAAAAATTCTGAAAATATATTATACAGTAAAACCTCATATTTGAGACTTTTGATTAATTTTGTATCAAGAATGTCAACTCTTATTGATAATGAAAAATAGTTATGCTTGTAAACAAAATAAAATGTTGGAATTAACATTATACATTTTACATCTATAGCAAGTAATGGCTTTTCATACTTCAAAGTCCAACTCAGCATTTAAGCTCAACTAAGGATCTTTGTGAAACAACCCCCAGGATTTATCAATAATTAAAGGAATTGGAATTGAGATGTTTGTTTTGGACCATGATCAGAAATTGAGAATTTCTTTTTACCTGGCCAAGCAACAATTTGATATGGAGCCTGTATTATAATAATACATTGACAGTGGAAGAAAGAGAAGGGCACTAAGTTAGGGGAGACATCAAAATTATCACTGCCGTCCTACCGCGGGATCCCGCTTGGAACGCTTTTGAGCGCACTCAAAATTTGTTCCAAGCGGGAGGCCGCGGCGTCCCGCTCAGCTAGTGCGCGCTACTAAATGCATGTTTTGTTCTCGCGCACGATGACGCATCGTTCCCTTGTGGCCAGAACGCATTTCAGGAGACCGCGTCGCGCACGTCGTTCACGCGCGGGCTACTGCGGGATCCCGCTGCCGCCCGCTATATATAATTTTGACGCCTTCCCTTACCGTTTTGCACTTCGGGGATAATCATAAAGTTTGAGAGCCCTGCGGAAACTAATGTACATGTAGCTCTTTAAGTTTGCTTTTATCAACAAGATGGTATGTGTAACTCAATTCAGATAAAAACTGACTTAAAGGTACACTTGAGTATTGGTACATACTTCTCGAAATGCCCCATGACACTAAATTGGTTGGTTTTAATTCCATTTGAAAGTTCATTGACTAAAACATGTGAAATGAAAATAATTCTCTTTCAAATGCTCTCATAGTTGTAAAATTTGATTTCAAAATATTTTTTATATCGTCTAGCCAAACGATATCTTGACTTTAAAAAAATACATAAAATGCATATACACTTCTTAAAAAAAATATCAAAAGAGGTTTTTAAATAGTTGTTGATGATATCTCTATTTAATAATTATTTTAACAAAACATCACATGTACAATTTTGTATGAAAAATGGTTGAAACCCAATGATTTTTTAGAAAGCGCCCTCTTGAGTTGTAACAGCTATTTTTTAATGATAACCAGGTTTTTACTTTGTCATTTGTAAATTTCTATACCTTTCGACCATGGTGGAGTTATAACAATTAGGTTGTACTGTAATGGTGCAGGTTTTGGTTGATAAAATTTAGTTTGACCAAAACTCAACTATCCCTTTAATGCCCTTATTACTCTCACCAAAAGAAAAAGTAAGTAGTGATCAAGGTCTTACCCCCAGAGGACAGTGTCCTGACATCAGCCGTCTCAGTGGATGTCCTGGTGTGACGAGGGGTAACCACCCACACCACACGGAACCTGTACACGGCATAGGGGGTCAACCCAGTCAGGGATAAGCTGGTATCCGATGTGGGCTGAAAAATATGAAGAAAACAAGTGTATAATCATAATTACTATCGAGCCTAGGGTATTAAATAGACAATGAATATTTGCAATTCCCAATAAATTGGACTGTCGGGACACACACAACACAGAAACGGTACACGACATAGAGGGTCAACCCATACACGGATAAGCTGGTATCTGATATGGGCTGAAGACAAAAAATGGAAACAATAATGGAGACAACTAATTTTATCATCCCATCTATGCCTCATGACCTGTGTCACACAGAAACATATATTGCATATTAAGGCTAAAAAAGAATAACAATTATGATCTCTGTTAATATTATTATAATTTTATTATCCTGTTATTTGCTATGCCTCTTTATAGATAGTTGTAACAACCCACACCACACGGAACCGGTACACGGCATCTAGGGAGTCAACTCAGTCACAGATAAGCTGCTTTCTGATATGGGCTGAAAAAGAATGGAAGCAATTATAATGTCTTGTATAAAAGAATAAGTATTCTTGACATGCCTTTGGCTTCTATTGGCTCCACCACACAATTAATGTGTACGTATATAATTTTGTATTTCATGTGTTTTTCTATGTGGAAATGAATTCAATTCAATTCAATAATTGTTCATAATATAAGCTGTAGAAGAAAATACATATAAATGAAGAATTTTTCAAAATTAGTCATTTAAAAAAAAAAAAAAAAAAAAAAACTTGCTGCAGGATATTGGAGTGCTGTTTTTTAATTTTGTTCCAATTTGACTCCAATTTAAATTTTTTTTTTAAATTTTATTATTTCATTACCAAGTAAATTGTAAATTAGTGAAATTGTCTATTGTTCCCCCGAGGAAACTTTAATACCTGTCCTGTTCCATAGTAGTTCCACGCAGTGCCCCCTCCCTCTGCGTATCTCCACTCTATTAGGTATTCCACATCGGAGTTACTGGCTGGAGTCCACATCAACGTTAGAGTGGTGCTAGCAATGTCACTGGGGATGGGTGCCGAAGGATCCCCAATTTGATCTGGAAAATGATGAAGAGAAAACATTTAATTTCAGTCTTGTAATTTCATACAAAATACAAATTAAAATCGCTTCAGCCATCGATCAATCTGAGAAGCAAAATTCATCACCCTGTCCAGTACCGTACGTCAAAGTCAATGGCTGGGCCCACATTAACAGCAAACTGGTTGTTTGGGGTAGGAGCTGAGGGGTCTCCAGTTTGATCTAGAAAATTATTATTACCGTAAAACTCCGTGTATAAGACGCACTCGTGTATAAAACGCACCCCCAACTTTCTATTTAAAAAAATAATTTTTTTTTTTTTTTTTTTTTTTTTTTTAGAAATTTTTTTTTAGAAATTTTTTTTCATGAATATTCATATATTCATGAGGTAGCAATGCTCATTAAATATGCAAAATACTAAATTCATTAATAACTTTTTTGTTGAGAAAAATGTATAACCACTGTTTAGAAAATTGAATATTAAATGAGTGCTGCTACTCATGAATATCTGAATATTCAATTAGTAGCAGTGTTACTGCTTAAAAACTTGCATTTTGTTTTGCTAACCACTACAATTTATGTAGGAAAAAGGTATATTTTGATAAATGTTCCCTCTTATATCAAGCTCTTGTCATGCCCTAGACCAGTTTAATATGCATTAAACATGACTACCGGGTGTCCCCAAAAAAATTTTCTAAAAAAAAAAAAAAAATTTTTTTTTTTTTTTTTGGCTGTACCTGTGTATAAGACGCACCCCCCACTTTGAAAATTTTCCGACGGAAAAAAAGTGCGTCTTATACACGGAGTTTTACGGTAAAGAGAAATCAATTACTTTCATTCTACATCTATATTTTCATTCAGAAATAAAGCTGAAACTTGCTTCAGCCATCTTTCAATCTATGAAGCCAATTCTTCATCCTGCCCGCCGGTACATTACATCAAAGTCACTGGCATGGGCCCACATTAGCACTAGCAGCATACTGGCTGTTTGGTGTAGGAGCAGAGCTAGGGGTCCCCAATTTGATTAAGGAAAAAAAGTTAGAGGAGTTCATTAATAACAGATTTGTTCATCTTTGTTTTAGGCCACTAAAACATATAACTTTTTTTGTTGTTAACTTCTCGATAGACCCAATAAAGAGGATTTTAAAAATATTAGCCCACCGAATAATAACACTTTTTATTTGATTCACCGGACCAGGCCATCATGGACAAAATTAATTCCTAGTGCGCTGTCCTTTTTTTTCTTCAGACAACCAAAACATGATACATATCATCTTATTTTACCATGGAAAAGAACAATTATTTCTAGTGCACTGAAATAGCACTTCTATTAAATATTTATGCTACCAAAACAAGATTTTAAAAATGATATTATTTTCGAATTTGTACTTCTTTTTTGTTTTAATAGCCATCATGGAAAAAAAAAGGGAAAATTAATTTCTAGTGCCGTCTTCTTACCCAATATTCCTGTTGCATATTCATCCTCTGCCAGTAGGCATCCCGTCCGACAGTACTGCACCTGTTGATGTGATTGATGAGTTTACGTTTGTTTGGTCTACATCCATTTGGTCTACAGCTCACATAGTCCCACTACAAGTACTTGTAAATGATGCCTGGAACGTAATTTATTTATTTTTTTAAAAACTTTACCCCAACCCTAAAATTAAGCCTTACCCTATAAACCTAACCCCTAACCCTAATTCCTACAGTAACTCCTAAGGCTACCGTATATATTATGATTTTACTTGTACACGAAAATAGTGTAGACCAAATGGGTGTAGATCATGCGGCAAGTTGCCAATGGATGGATGGATGGATAAGATAGAAAGCAGTAACCAAAATTAGTGGGGGTTTAGGGATGCCAAAAGAATGCCAAAAGAACCCCCCACCCCCCAAAAAAAAAAAATAAAAAATAAAAATAAAAAAAAATAAATACAATTTAAAAAATAAATAAAACAGAATCCCAAAAAAGTGTTCATTTACTTAATGGAATGCTAACAAAATGTCAGGGTTAGCTTTAAAGATTGTCCTCCAAATTATCCATTAGGATTATAAACTAGGTCTAGGAACACATTTACCTAATAATACCTACACATATTAAAAGCACCCAACCCCTTCTCCCCCCCCCCCCCACCCCCCTCCCCCCAAAAAAAAAACACATACAAAAAACAACAACAATACACAAATATTCATCACTGTCACTAGGGGGCAACCTGCTGATATACCACATCACAAAATAAATAACAAAATAAAACAAAAACAAGGCCCCAAGTGCACCCCACTGAAATAGAACCCTAGCTACACCACTGGATGGGTCATTTGGGGTCAGCCCAGTAGGATGCATGCATGTAAACACTCTAAGAGTATATCATTCTACAAAATGGAGTTGACAAGTAAAATGCACAGTATGTTTGAACTGTAAGGCACTCCCCTAGTATTCACTTGAGATGACACTGTTGTGGATGTACAGTACTTGTTAGTACATTGTCTTATCAAATGACATTGTTGGAACCGACACCCTTTTCTCAGAACATGTAATCATGTGGAAATGTATGCAAGCATATGATATACAGTATCCGCTATTATAATAGAACAGTTACTATATGAAGAGAACGATTTATTTTCAATGCAATATTGTTGATGAGAGGAGCGTTTATAATCATGACCGAAACTCAAATTCCTGAAATTATATCATAAAGGATATATACTTGTATTTATATCCACCCAATATCATTAAATGTCTTTCCTTCCCCATTAAAGTATTAATGACAAACTATTTCACAATACTTACCCTATATGGTTCTGCTGAATATGTCGCATTCTGTTGGAGAACAAGAACAGAAACAGTGATTTCGATTGTATTCTTAATAATGTGAATATATAATAAATTAAAACATATATTTGTAACCCCTTGACCACAAGAACCGAGTGGGTTGTGTACAAAGTCTATGGGGATTTCATAAACTTGTAGGGAATATTACTTTCCTAGTCTTCATTCAACAAATTTAGTTAGAATCACACACACACAAATTAAATAATATACAAGTACCCCAAATAATTTGTCTTTCATTTTGTTTTCATTAAATTTAAATTAATTTTAGAATTTTCAATTCGTATTACAATATAACACAAATTATAAAATAATCAATGGACATCATGTTCAGAATATAAAATATTAAAATGCACAAACAAAACAAGTATGTAACAAACTGATGCAAACCCATCATTAATACTAGTAACTTTGTTGACATATGTGTGCAAAAAGTGATGAGTGGATGATACAATGTTGTTGTTATCTGATATGTCCACTGGGTGTTGCAAGTTAAATGGACGTTATATGGCCGAGTAATGAGCAAAAATGCAAAGTGATATTCACTAACTCATTGCACTCACTTTGTACACGGTTTTTGCGGTCCAGTGGATAATTTAACATCTGAACACTTCAATCGTAAGTATCTTTTTAACAAAAGGGAAATTTGAAAAACCGAAACCTGTCCCATGCTTTTATTGTTAATACAAATACAAATGAGGGAATTCCGCTAGAACTCCAATTGGATTTTGAGGATTTGGACAATGTTACTAAGTCCCTTTAAGAACAAATTTTCTAGCATTACCATGAAGAAATTATGAGAGGGGAAGAGGGGATGTATGTTGTGTATTTTGTGAATTAAAGAAAAAGCATCATATTATACAGTCAAACCTGTACTATACAGTCAAACCTGTATTAGTGACCACCTGTCTATAGCAGCCAACCTGCCTATAGTGGCCACCAAAACTGATCCCCGGCAGGGAAAATCAATGTTTTTGAACCTGTCTAGATAGAGCTCACCTGTCTACAATGGCCACTTTTGTTTCCCTTGGGTGGTCACTATACACAGGTTTGACTGTACAATATTATATTATAAATAAAGTTTCTATATACTCACACATGTTGATTGACAGACGGAGAGTGTGGAGTTGTCCCATGATGAACAGCCAGCCTGGCACTGATAGAGAAAAGAAATTAACAAAGGTGAACAATCGAAGGGTTTTATTTTACACGATAAAGTCTCTTTTAAAAATAAATGTTGAAATATACATGTTTGAATAAAATAAAATCATCTTCAATCTAGGTTAAACATAATTTACTTGCATGGAAGTGTGTAAACAAGTTCATTTATTAACATACCTCTTTCAATTAAGTAAAAGGTTGTTAAAGGTGCACCTGTAAAGTGTCAGAAAATGCCCCAAATGATATTTGAGACTTCAATTCTAATGTATACCAAAATCATTGTAAGATAATTATCTTCATACTAAAGGGACATTTGGAAAAATCTAACCCCATTGTATTCTTCTCTTACCATAAGCTAAACAACACGGTAGAAGAGAAACGAGGGAGCTCCAAGTAATTTTCTTGGAGTTAGACACTTTACAGGCATCCCTTTAACCAGGGATATGGGACTGCTTTAACCAGTATCGTACATAAGGGGGGGGGGGGGGGTGGTGGTATGGCAGGGGGCAGTCAGCCCCCCTGACAGTATTCTAAACAAGTAAGAATAAGGAAGGGGTCTCATTATGGCTGGCCCCTGAATCCCACCCAATGGGACACTTTGCCCCCATCCTTGCCCCCCCCCCCCCCCCCCCCCGCCCGAGACTAAATGTATTTAACAATATTAGATTTGTTAGATTTACTAAACATAAAGTACATTTATTTATGCAGTGCTTTACTATTGGATTGATGACATGAATACTATTATTATGCAGTACGCTATCACTTTTTTAATTGATTGCAATGTTGATGGATAATTATTTTTGTTGTTTTTCTCTCAGTGAATAAAACTTTAAAAGTAATATTCACTCATCTGTAACCTCCTTTCTCTTTTCATAATAATTGTTTTGTATAATATATAATTTCAATCCCATTGTGAGGATTTGGTAGCAATACATTTTGAATTGAATTGAATTGAATTGTATAGACTGTACTCACTAAGCTGGTTCTGCATGATAGGTCACACTGATCTGAACTTGAACTGGTAACGGCCTAAAATGAAAGGAACAAAGAACAGACACAAATTACACTACTTTTGCATATATGACAAGAATGTTTGAAAACAAATATACTGTACAGATATCAGAATAATAATGCATTCCTATAATTCTGGAGGTGTATAGAAGGTGATTTGATTTCGGTTTATACAGTCAAACCTGTCTTAGTGGCCACCTGTCTATAGCAGCCAACCTGCCTATAGTGGCCACTAAACTTGATCCCCTGCAGAGAAAAACAATGGAATAAACCTGTATATAGTAGGTCACCTGTCTACAGTGGCCACTGTTCTTACTACCCCTTGGTGGGCACTATACACAGGTTTGACTGTACTCCATAGACCCATGCCCCAGTATTTTGGAGACCTGGGTCAACTGTTTGATAGAAAGCTAGGTTCCAGTCCGACCTAATTTTCAAAAAAAACCCAGACATTATTGTTACAATTCTTCAATATTGGATGTGTTTTGGAATCTTGAAGGATATTTCACCGCATGTCTGGTGAAAATTAGCTTGGTGCACCTATAGGGTTGACCCCCCCCCCCCCCCCCCCCCCCCCGCTAGTATGCTCCCCGGGGAGTTGAGAATGTGTACAAGATAATTGTGTGGGTCTGAACTGTACCCATATGACCAGGGGTAATAATAGAGGCTGTTCTGCATTAGGCGCTTTATAAATATGATCTATTATTATGTGGGTTTTTACTTCAAACTCATTTCTCTATTACCTGTGGACATGCAGTGACTGCATTGCATTGATCAGATTGATGCATAAGCTGGCATGCGGCCACCAAAGAAAACTATTGCGGTGAAAACAAGCCTAAAATCATGAATGAATAGCTTATAATACGAAGGACCAGATTACCTCCTTCCAGCAAAGATCAATAACTTAGTCCAATGGGGCGGAACAAAGTTTATTTTTGGCATCAATGGCTTCTTTGAGAGAGAGAGAGAAAAAACTCCCTTCTTGGATTTTGGATCTTGGATAGCACTACATGTATACTCAGAATGTATTTGAAAACTCATCCTGAACTGCTTTAAATACTAACATTAAATTTATAACGGTATAGAGAGGACCCTACAAAGGAAACACAATTACATTTAAAGGCATATATGCGTGGGGTATAATGAGTAGTCAGCAAATTCCAACTCGACTCCACCGTAATCTCTCGAGGTAAACTCACGATATGTGTTGGATCGATCGAAGAGCGGTGCTTCGAAATATCTGAACACGGGCCTTCTTATGAAATTGCATGCAGCAAACAGCTGGTATCAGTTACTGAGCGAATTTCTCACGCTGTCACCTAAAGCATCAAACAGTGGCACTTTGAAGTCGGTTGCGGTTAAGCGTGTTACGTGATATTTTCGCTCGTACACATCTCTGATGGACCTCCATTCGACTAGTACAAACATTCCGAACGCGACTATTTTGGATGCATTTTTTGACTCGGAAGTGGGACAGTTTGTGATCGCTACTTATAACTGAGCCAATGGGGATTACGTACCGTGCGTAAAAGCGCGCAAGATGGATCCACGCATCTAATATACCGGTCTGAATTCCCTTTTATATTCCATCAATTGGGAAACATTAGACAAATTAAAGCTAGATTAAATGTTGAAACTAAAATCTGAATGTCATGCTAAAAAAACAAATAATAGACGGTACTATAAAAAGGCCCTGATTCTAATTCATTATTTAAAAGTCAGAGATCAGTTAATTTAATTTTGATGAACTGATGTGTAACTTCATATATTTTATTATATGATTTCAAAAGATTGTATTTGAAATGAAAAAACAAAAACAAAATGTAAATAGCAAATATATACGTACACACTGCACTCACATGCTAGTACAAAGGTCATATTTGTAGAGATGATGTCATTAATAAAACATTCAGGATCCTGGTCATATATTTGCTAGATAAAATTTATTTTTTATCAGTATTTTTATCACATGAAGACGTCACAGACTATGTCATTAAAACAAATTTAGAGACCTGTACCTGTACGTGTCAATAACTTACAAGGTAGACAGGTACAATGGACATTTCTGAACGCATTATAAACTGTACTTTGATCCCTTTTCTGTCTTTAATCAACATAAAGTCTACATGACAATATAAATTCACATAACTGAAATACCTATAGATTGTAAACTTGTGATTTGTTTAACTTTTGATAAAAGCAATACTGTATACAAATATTTGTAGAATATTGGTATGATTAGATTATGTTTTTAATGTTTTGAACTCTGTAAACTCATTTGTAATTTAGCCTTTGGCTACAATGAGTGAATACAATACCTTGGCTTGACTTGAATTGAATTGTAAATAGAAAATAATTATATAATAATAAATAAATATTAAAATAACCAAAATTAGAGGGTAAAAAAGTGAGCACACTTCGTGTCATCAGAAACTTTTCAAAATTTCAGATACAGTTCTAGACTTTTGTTTAACTGAAGTTTTGTTTACTGCTGCATTTGGAGGGGGACTTCAAAAACAGGTCCTAAATCCAGACAATTGTGCAATGAAGTGTGTCTTCTAGAGAGGGCCTAAGGGCTTTTTGACAGGCAAATGAACCAGAACTTCAATTGATGTAATAAGGACACTGCTTTGATATTTAACTGTCATCATTCAAGCATTAAGATTTTTTTATATATTACTTTTAATGAAATATTAAAGGTATCTTCAGATTTCATTGATCTGTGAAAATTTCATAATAAATGAATTCATGTCATATACATGTATGGCCAAGTAAATGAGTGAAAATGTAAAGTGTTATTAAACCGAGTCATTGCCATAAGTGTACATGTACACAAATAAAATAATCCTTTTTTAAAAATTTAAATCAGAAGTATCTCCACAAACGTTGATGTAAAAAAATAAAGAGGATATATTTGAAAACATATACTGTAGATGTTTGTTTCAATATAAACAGCAAGGCATGAAGAACTAGAATATCTTTTTAGTTTAGTCAAGTTCAGACAAAGGTACTAGATCCCTTTAATATCTTGACTCCTCTGCAGTCATCTGTACATTGTACACAAATAGCTTCATATCAGAAGCCAATTTAGTGTGAACAACCCACTCACATGTTATACACAATGTACAACATACAAACAAAAACTGATATCAAGAATTTGAGTGGGTGTGTTATGTGTGTACAGTCAACAATTAGATAACTTTGTGTAACTACACAAGTTTAGTCCTCAAGTTTTCTCAAATTGTTGAGTATTATTCAATTAAATACAGATCTACAGGACAATGCCCTGTTTTTGCACTGGAAATATCTCCTATAACCCACACAAACAATATATCCCAGAATATTCAGGTTTAGAGCATATTTATGGAAATATTAATTCGCTTCCAAATTAATCCAAAGTTAACTTAAAGAATATACACAAAAGAATATTACATTAAAGAATATTAAAGAATAATCACAAATTCAACAATCTGCACCTAAATTTTGAGAACGTCTCAAAAAATGTTAAAGCCAAATACCAGTTTTGGGAAAGATACCGGAAACAAGATCTATATTGGCCAAACTTATTGATCAATATTGTTGAATAAACTTATTTAAAAAGGGCTTGTGTGGTAAAATCCGAACCTAAGCATCGTTATGCAGAAATATTGGAAGAAATCCACCGAACGTTCGCACCTGTCCGCGTGCTAGCGCTGGGCTGGAGATATCGACAAGCCCGCCTCTACCGAAACATGTGGAGACCACATGAGGTCTTTTGCACGTAGCGTATGCGCGATTCGGCATTGGCGGTACGATTTACAGTAAATCACTTTATAATTTTGCAAATATATCAATTAGTAGGTGGTTTCCTAGCGAAATTTGTATAATCCCATATTAGTAAAATTATATTCTTTCACATGAGCGTACATTTCATTTTTTTGGGTGGGGCGTTTCCGACTACTGTCATTTACCTTTAAGTACTGATCATGTACTAATTTTATGTAAAGGAAAATAAAATGTCTAAAGTATGCATTTAAGTATGCAAATACTGCCTGATTGATATGAAGAATTTAAGTGGGTGTGTTGAATAATAAAGAAATTACACATTATACCTTTTTCATATTTTGCAAATTGTTGTCGAGTCTGTACAAAATATCATGTTTTTTTTTATTAGGACAACCCCTTGGTTTACAAACTGATACACTCCAACAAAATACAGTTTCCTTGTATAACTATTTTTAAAATTATTTTTACATAATGTGGGTCTTTTTCTTATTCAAAGCTGAAATTGAACATGCATTATAATTGTCCATACAAATGTGATCATTATTGAAATTGATATTTAAGTAATTATATTTCATACAAATTGGCATTTAATAAGATGTAAAATATGTATATTTTTACACATATTTTCATGCATTTGAAGTGCAAAATTGTACATTTAACATCATGACCTTCCACTTACTACATGTAAGTTGACAGTATAGACACAACTAAAACTGAAAGCTTAGAGTACAATTTCACATTGAAGCTCCCTTATAGGCCCAGTCACATATCACCGAATAGCGTAAACGGATGCCCGATGACGAATCTAGGACATTCGCGAAATAAAATTATCCAGTGGTGACAGCGATCTTCTCCATTGCTTCATGCATAAAACATTCCGCTGGATAGAACAACGTACATTACATCGTCTGACACAAAACGCATACAAACGGAGACGAATGGATTGAAACTTTTGTCCCGCATCTGTTTACGTTATCCGGTGATATGTGACCAGGCCTTATTGGAGACACCTCCACCTTTGCCCTGCTTGTTTACTGGGTCGCATTCCATCAAACCACTGAGGGAAGACAGACAGGCACAGTATCAGCTGTTTTGTATTTATTTGTTGGCTTCTTTGGTAGTTCTTCCTTCCCTAAATCAAGCCTGTAGGCTGTGCACAGTGCACTTTAAAGGACCTAAAGAATACAACGTACTTTGCCACTTATTCCATAGTTTATGACTTGAAACATAGGTCTGCCGAAAAAAAATCCATGAAAATAAACACAGTAGTGATTTAAGACTAGTTTTCTGATGCCAAATCTCACTTAGCAGCCAGTTTACGCCCCACCCACATTTAGGGTCCGGAATCGGCAATGTGATCGACATGTGATTGACAATTCATTGGCTTACGTCATGACGCGTCATCTACAGAATTTAGTTCATTAGTCCGTTCTTTAGATGACGTCACATTATGGCGATTTAAAAGGGGCGTTCCCAGGATAATTAGATATTTACTAATTACCCCAAAATGTATTGATTTCATGAGAAATGACTGCCACATTCTTTTTCTCCGGGAAAAATTACATAAAGAGAGCCGAATTGTGAAAATTAGGCCATCTAGACGCTGTAGTTCCTTCAACATGCAGCATATCAGATACAGAGGAGAACTGTTTTTGATGTATTTTACGTGTACACAAATTGCAATTGAATTAAGTAAATTACAGTATAAATATACTGCTATTCTAGAAAGCTGATATTTAGACATTGAATTGCCATTTTTGTTTAGCCTTCTTGGCTACGTACGATGATTGAATAAATTAAAAGACCATAAAATTAATAAATTCATATGAACCTGCCCTAAAAAAGATCACCTCTTTTTAAAATCCATTTGGTGGAATTTACTAAACTGTCAATGCAATCTGATCTGTTCCTTGATCATATGCAACATCATATGAAAATGTTGGATTTGTTAAGTAATTATAAATGTTGTTTCAATTTTAATCAGCTCTTTTAGGCCTTTTGGGAGCTAAATCTTCTAGACCGAAACGTGAAATTATGGTCATCGAGCTCGAAACATACAGTACGTAATATAGATCATGAAGTTGTTTTTTGGTCAAGAACAAATTCGAGGTTGGAAAGAAGACTAATTTAGTTGTGTACACTACAGCATAGCAATCACATGTAATGATGCAGAACAAGGTCATAAACTGTATTCAATTGCCCCGTGAATGAACTTGTTATTGTCACTCAGCAAATTTATTTCACGAAGTCCACCAACTAGCTTGCCGAATCACATACCATTTCTAATTACATAATGAATTCATGAAGTATCCCATTGAATCCTGTGTACATACAGTGGCAATTAAGCATGATAGTTTTTTTTCTTTGCTTGTTCGTTTGTTTGTTTTTGTTTGTTGTTGGTTTTTTTTTTTTTTGGGGGGGGGGGGGGGGGGCAAATACATGTATAACCTCTTATGAAGGATTTCCTCCATTATTATAAACACAATTGTATTTGTCAAATTATGGTGGGGCAATATACAAGTTAAAGTGATAGTTGAGCTTTGGTAAAGAGAGTACAGTTTTGGTCAAACTGAATTTTAGTAACCAAAACCTGCACCATTACATTATAAAATAAACTAATAGTTATAACTCCAACATGTTCGAAATGAATAAAAAATTACAAATGACTAGGTAAAAAGCCTGTTATCATTCAAAACGTTTTTATCATTTCCAACATTTTAAATAAAATATTATGCATGTGATGTTTTGTTGAAATAGTGATTAGATAGAGAGATAATCACCAACTATTTAAAACCTCTTTTGTACATTTTGGAAAAGAGGACGCATTTTAACAAATTTTTTAACGGCTGGTTCAAAATGTTGAATAATTGTGGGGCCCCACAATTATTACAAGTGGTTATATGGATATTTCAGCCATTTCTGAACCGATTTTGATCAAATAAAGTTTATTCTGTCATTAAAATTGTATGCTCTTTCGAATTTGACACTCAGTTTTTCATTATCTCACAACAAAATGATTTTGTGTAGCGCCCTCTATACCAAAACTCAACTATCCCTTTAAACCTAGATGTTGAAGCGCAGCAAGCACAAGTTCCCATAAGATTGATCAAAAATTAAAACACAAAAATGTTTTGGTTCACTACTTCACTTCACAAAAGTTAATGTGTTGCACCCTCTTGGTATGATCGAAAAAGTACTTGTAACCCACAAATCCAATTTCCCAAAGTCGAGCTCAAAGTCAGCTCTAGGACCCCCTATCCGCCAAAGGTCAGTGTCTCCTAGCAACAAGATGGAGTCTGGTATGCCTGCCAATGTGAAACCAACAACTTACAAGTGCACTGTACAAGGGGTGAAACTAAGAAGGTATTTTGCCTTAGTTGGGTCTGCTAATTGGGTCTCTGAACATGTAAAGAGACCACCTAAACCCCTCACAAAAAGTTCCGCAATTCAAGTTTTGACAATATGCCATCATCACATTTTCTTGCAAACTTAGCTCATATTTGGGGCAAAATCAAACCAGCTTTTAGGGCAAAATTGTTAAAGTCAATTTTTGTTCAACAAAAGAAGAATATAGTACTCATAATGCAAATTATCTTAGCTCCCCTAGCATAAAAATTGCCCATTCATATGCCAAGATGCCAACGACCACTTTAATTTTTTTTTTAAAATGACAACAAATGACAGAAATATCATATTTCAGTTTGTGAAATAATCAAGACAAATCCAATGACTGAGTTTGCGTTTATACTCCTCTTCTTTATAACACGTTGTCAGCAAATTGTCTATACTGTAGTAGTTTCTATAGTACTGTATAAGAAGGCTGGCATGCCAATTATGTGAAACCATGAAAAATACAACCTTGGTAAAATAAACATTTTAGCATTCAGCTTCCACTAGACATACACTAGTGAATGTTTTCATATCATGAGTTTGATCAAATCCTTAAGGTCGCAAAAACAGTCCAACTTGTATGAGTTCTAGTGATATGAAGACTGAAGTTAAACCCTGTCTTAACTGGGAGAAATAGTCGAGGTAACATCCTGATGTTATCCGGATGAGATCATACACCATTCCAGTTAAGACGCTTCAATCGGGGTAACAGCAGGACAACATCAGGATGACATCGGGATGAGTTTCACCCTAGTCGGGCCAGGGTGACATCGCGGTAACGTCCGGACGACATCCTGACAAACGGCCAGTTAAGACGCACGCGGAACGAAGTTACCTGGGTAGATGACATCAGTCGGGCATGTACACAGCGCACGCCGTCTCCCGTGTCGCGCCAGCGCCAGCTGATCGCGATGAGGGAGGTGCGGTTGCTATGGTAACCTACCCGAGTAAGGTTTTTTGCACGGGCTGGTTAAGACAGCGGCCATGAGCCTGGCAAAGGCTCACCCCGTGTTTTACGATCAGACCCCCAACTGTTTCTTATCCAGATATCGCTCGGGTGACATCGAGGTAAGGTCTATTAAGATGGGGCTTTATACTGGTCAACTTTGTGTCCTTTGGAGATACTCAAACGAGCATACAATGTTTTAAAGTTTGGGAGCCTTGGGGTTGTAGTTCAGGGGCGGTTCGTTATTCCGAAGGTTCGTTATTCCGAAGGTTCGTTATTCCGAACACGCAAATTTCCTATACCTGAGTGTTCGTTAATCCGAAAATGAAATAGGGTTCGTTAATCCGAACATTTGTTGCATTATTCCGAAGGTTCGTTATTCCGAAGGTTCGTTATTCCGAAGGTTCGTTATTCCGAAGGTTCGCTATTCCTAAAATGAAATCGGGTTCGTTATTCCGAAGGTTCGCTATTCCTAAAATGAAATCGGGTTCGTTATTCCGAAGGTTCGTTATTCCGAAGGTCCGTTATTCCGAGGGTTCGTTATTCCGAAGGTTCGCTATTCCTAAAATGAAATCGGGTTCGTTAATCCGACAATTAATTTGGGTTTGTTATAATGCTATAATTTCATATAAAGAGATAAAATAAACTTAAATGTTTGATTGGTCTGGCCAAGGGAGGGAAAGGGGGAGGGGTATGCTTAATGCAGGCTGTAAATTAAATCAACAAAACACAACCTATAGTATTATAACAAGCCCGATTTAATTTTCGGAATAACGAACCCGATTTTATTTTCGGATCAACGAACCTTCGGAATAACGAACCTTCGGAATAACGAACCCGATTTTATTTTCGGATCAACGAACCTTCGGAATAACGAACCTTCGGAATAACGAACCTTCGGAATAACGAACCTTCGGAATAACGAACCTTCGGAATAACGAACCTTCGGAATAACTGATAACGGACTGAACCAAATTTAGCTCCCTTAAATCATTTTGGATAAAGATGAATACCCCAAATTAAAAATAATCACTTTAAAATTTTGAATAATTATGTTGGCTCTGACCTACACGATAGTATGCACTGCAGTCTGCAGTAGAACTCAATTTAGCAGAAAAAAGCACCATTCTGCCCAGATCTCACTGTAGTGTAGTGTAGTCAGGCAATTTACAGTAAGTCTTCCAGATACATACTTGTACACATCAGGAGACAAATAATGATAAGATGATACTCTCATGCAGGATTCTACCCTCAAGGGATATGACCTCTTCACATCAGATAGTAAGGGTTTGCCCTGTTCTCACTTCAACCCATCCAAGCCTATTTGATTTTGGTATACGCCATGAGTATTGGGGGGGGGGGGGGGGGGACGACAAGTCCCTTGAGAAGCGGATTAACCCATTCAAACTTTAGTTTGCAACAACCGAGCCTCCATACCAACATTTTTTTTTCTCCACTGGCCCATTTGGGGAAGTAAAATCATACATTTTCTAGCTCTACTCGCCCAACCGAAATTGTATTTGCCTGCTTCATGCAAGATGAGGTTTTCACGCAAGTAATTATATTTTACTCTTCTAGTTGACCAGTAATTTAGTTGCCCATTCAAGCAACCAAACTGCACCATTGATCTGGGCAATCAGACAAGTGCTATAGTTAGGGGCACTGATTTTCCGTTTCAAAAAAAGGCCTTTTCCGTTTCAGAAAATCTGGAATTCCGTTTTTACCTGCCTGAAAAACGGAAATTCCGTTTTGCCATAGACTTTGTACATGTGAAAAACTGCAAATTCCGTTTACATAGAACTCCATACAAAATTCAATGAGTAGGGTAAAATCATGATTTTCACCCACAAATCATCAAAATTTGGGGGGAATGTGTCATGCCTGATATCAGGAAGGACTTACCACAGGCCAGAGGCAGAGAGTAAATATCTTTAACATTTATTCATTAATGATTAAGGCCGAGTTGGTTCAGTCCGTCACACTGGTTCCCGACCGTCACCATCGGGTCCCGGTTTCATTTTTTTCGGAACGGGCTCCGAAAAAGAAAAGAAAAAAGAAAAAAAAAGAAAAAAAAAAAAAAAAGATTTTTTTTTTTTTTTTTTTTTTTTTTTTTTCGTTTTCCGTTTCAAATGGTCAATTCCGCGATTTTCCGCGATTTTCCGCGATCGCGGAAAATCCGTGCCTCTATATAGTGCATTAAAGGGACTTAGTAACATTGTTCAAATCCTCAAAATAATTTTTTTATTCTAGCGGTTCCCTCATAACTTGTTGTATTCGTATTAACAATAAAATCATGGGACCGGTTTCGGTTTTTCAAATTTCCCTTTCGTTACAAAGATATGTATGATCAAAGTATTCAGATAAGAAAAACTCCCCCGGAGTTTTGAAACCGTGTACAAAGTGAGTGCAGTGAGTTAGTGTATATCACTTTGCATTTTTGCTCATTACTTGGCTATGCAATGTCCATTTGACTTGAAATTTTCACACAATACCCTGTTGACATAATATGAGATAACAACAATATACATTGCATCAACCCTTCATCACTTTTTGCACAGTATGTCAACAAAGTTACTAGATCCCTTTAAGGTCACCATACATTCTCCATAGACAGCGTCCCCAAGAACATGCATGCTCAGGGCAAGTCATGAAGACTGAAGAGGCCACTGTGTTTGCATGTACTGAACACATCGCCAAGGACAACTGTACAAGACTACATGAGCCTTCCCAGCCTTGAGAATGAAAGACTTAATAGAGCTTATAGTTCAAAGAAGACAGAACCTTTGCTCCTTCAACTTGTCATAGTTTGACGAGATAAGATAAATCTCCCCTCCATTACTGAATGTCCCTTGACAAACGCCAGACATGACCCTAAGTCGTGAAGTTGGAATCCCATTTTCTTTGCCTTCTTTTAATCTCAAGTTTTACTTTCTTATAAATACTTTTTAAAACAAATAACATCCATAAAATGTGTTTGTCTACAATGTATATTTTAAGTTGTAAACTGTACATAAAATGCTCAACATTACTAACATGTATAGATACTATAGTTTTGTAACATACAATTGCCACTAAATTTTAGGGAAATTGTTTTGCATTTAATGATTGAATAAATTTAGAAGAATTATTTCTATTACATTTTACATAAAAGTAGAAAAATGACATTATGACTGATGATTCAGGAAAACAAAATTGACCCCAAACTGAGATTACTAAAAAAAAAGGCTGGATCAACTAGCCATATCATTGGTCATAAAAATGTAGGAACAACCCATCAAATATTTGCATCTCAGCAATATTGCCAAGAGTAAGCACTTGGGGAATTTGTGTACTAGCCTAAAAGGTAATTTATAGACTATTACTCTAATATTTGTTTAAATTTTTTTTTAATAGAAAGCTACAACCTGACTTCATTATTTCGGATTAGACATTATGTGTACATAGTACTGAAATACTGAAAATGTATTTTGGTGGCTCGATTGGGCAAGTAGATTTTCAACCCGACTTTGACAAAATTAGAAAAATCTTATTTCCTTTCATGTAATGCTTCATCTAGTATTTAATGACTCTTGAGGTTAGATCAGGAAAGAAAAACTGTACTCATGAAATAACATTTTGGGCCAGTAAATTTTTCTTTCAGGCCACCAGAAAAGGGGAAGAAATTATTTCACTGGTGACTGGCCCAAACGGGTAAGTGTGGAGCATGAGCACTGCATACATATTGATTACATTTTTTTGGTGGGGGGGGGGGGGGGGGGCACTTTCAAGCCAGCCTCAATTTCAAATGATTTATTCCCCTTTGAGTGAAATTTTAGCTCTAGATAGTAGAGCTAGAGGAAGGAAGTGGTTTTACCCAATACCACTTCCAAGTGTTCCAGGATGATGACAGAAATATGATCTCTCAACATTTATCTTTAAATAGGTGATTTTCATATTTGGGCACTGTTCTTCAGACTCTGTGCATACTTGGCATTCATACATGTATGCAGGGCTCGACACTAGCACTTGCCCTGTTGCCCGGGACAAGTAAAAATGTATGTCGGGCAAGTAACATTTCATAAATGGTCTAGTTTGGTTGCCCGACTGGGCAACTAAATTTGTGCTCGATTATAATGTTAAACCAAAAAATGTGATTGACAAGGCCCTAGAATTTATTTACATATTTAGGTTGATCACTGCCCCATATAATATCTGTGTACTTGTGAATTTTAAACTTGCTTGTTTTATTTTGAGATTTGATATTAAAAGTGTTTGACTTTTTACAAAATTGGTGTGCAAAAAAGAAAAAGAAATTTTAGGCCGTTTCTCTCTTGGAATTAAATTGTAATAGCAAGTACTCTACAAATTAGCTTTAAAGTTATTTTCTGCAGTGAAAATGAGTCATTCTGCAGATACTTGTTGCAGTTTATAGCTGTATGTATGTATTAATTTTTCTCTGGATGTGTAATTTATGAGACTGCTGTCTACATTACCAACTCATAGATCCATGCAATGCAAAGAAGAGAAGGATACGATAAGACAAGCATGGGTGGGCTGAAACAACAGCAGAGTTCAAAAATACCACAAAAAAGAGTGAGAGAGAATTGACATTCCTCTTCCATGATCAACCTTACCGCAAAGAGGGCAACACATGGTTGAGAATGATATACGTATGTAATTAAAGGGCTCTACAAAAATATGTTTTACTCTCCAGACTTGCCCAGTTGGGCAGGTTTTTAAGACTAGGCAGCTTGCCCCCAAATAATGTTTCACTATCAATGGCTGAATAAGAAAAGAATAAGTAAATTTGGCACCGTCTGTCAGAGTACTCAATGGATCTGATTGGGCAAGTGACCAAAAATTGAACTTGCCCTCCTTTGATTTTCCTGGCAAGTGGGCAATTGGGTTTGTAGACCCCTGACACTGACAGGGCCCTTTGAATTGTTTCTGACTTGCCCAGTAAGGCAAGTTTCTAAGAATTTTAAAGGGATCTAGTAACTTTGTTGACATGTGCAAAAAGCGATGAGTGGTTGATACAATGTATATTGTTGTTATAAATCTGATATGGCCACTGGGTGTTGTGTGAAAATTTCAAGTTTTTGGACGTTACATGTATATGGCTGAGTAATGAGCAAAAATGCAAAGTGACATTCACTCACTTTGTACACGGTTCTGACGATCCATTGGATAATTTGACATCTGAACACTTAAATCGTAAATATCTTTTTAACGAAAGGGAAATTTGAAAAACCGAAACCTGTCCAATGCTTTTTTTGTTAATAAGAATACAACAAGGTTTGAGGGAATCGCTAGAATTTCAATTGGATTTTGAGGATTTGGACAATGTTATATTTATAGTCCCTTTAAGAAAACAGCTTGCCAGGAAAAGGGCATCCAACTTGCCACTGTGATCAATAGAGCTTAAGAGAAACAAGAGCCCCAGGGGGGCACGACGCTCACCTGAGGTCAATCAATTCACATCTGGCGCATGTTTTCTCTGGCACCCTCAGAAGATATGAAATCAGTTGAAATCATGCCAAAATCTATAATGTGATGTACTATTTAATCAATAACTTTTGATCCCCTGTACCTAACATTATGATTTACCATAATGTTTGGGTGAATCATAAAAAAAGACAGACACACATATAAGACAAAGCTTAACACATTTCACCAGCCACTGACCACTTCAGCATATTAACCCCACTCACATAGGGACCCTATGGGGCCATTCTGCGATATGACAACTTGCATTGTCATTTACCGTAAATCTCCGTGTGTACGGCGCACTCGTGTATAAGGCGCACCCCCTACTTTCTAAAGAAAAGAAATTTTGTTTTGGGACACACCATTATAGCACATTTTGTTCCTCTACCCCTAAGGATGATTCCTGTCAAGTTTGGTTGGAATCCAATCATTGGTTCTTGAGAAGAAGATGAAAATGCATATTTCCTATGGTAGGGCCCCCCAAAAAATGTTACCCCCACAGGGCCCTTATGGGGCCACCCAAAAACATCTTGTTTCATTCTTCATCAATAGAGGCATCTACATATGAAATATCAGGTCTGTCATACTTCTGGATCTTGAGAAGAAGATGTTTAAAATTTACATATTTTTTACACTTGGTGCCCTCCTCCAGGGCCCCCCTGGGGGCCACGCCCACCATTTTAGCAACTTTGGTTCCTCTACCCCTAAAGATGATTCCTGCCATGTTTGGTTGGAATCTAATCATTGATTCTGGAGAAGAAGATGAAAATGTATATTTCCTATGGTAGGACCCCCCAAAAAACTGTTACGCCCACAGGACCCTTATGGGGCCACCCACAAAAATCTTGTGAACAACTTTCATTCTTCATCAATAGAGGCATCTAAATATGAAATATCAGGTCTGTCATACTTCTGGATCTTGAGAAGAAGATATTTAAAATTAACATATTTTTTACACTTGGTGCCCTCCCCCAGGGCCCCCCTGAGGGCCACGCCCACCATTTTAGCAACTTCGATTCCTCTACCCCTAAGGATGATTCCTGCCATGTTTGGTTGGAATCTAATCATTGGTTCTGGAGAAGAAGATGAAAATGTATATTTCCTATGGTAGGGCCCCCAAAAAAACTGTTACGCCCACAGGGCCCTTGTGGGGCCACCCACAAAAATCTTGTGAACAACTTTCATTCTTCATCAATAGAGGCATCTACATATGAAATATCAGGTCTGTCATACTTCTGGATCTTGAGAAGAAGATGTTTAAAATTTACATATTTTTTACACTTGGTGCCCTCCTCCAGGGCCCCCCTGGGGGCCACGCCCACCATTTTAGCAACTTTGGTTCCTCTACCCCTAAAGATGATTCCTGCCATGTTTGGTTGGAATCTAATCATTGATTCTGGAGAAGAAGATGAAAATGTATATTTCCTATGGTAGGGCCCCCAAAAAAACTGTTACGCCCACAGGGCCCTTATGGGACCACCCACAAAAATCTTGTGAACAACTTTCATTCTTCATCAATAGAGGCATCTAAATATGAAATATCAGGTCTGTCATACTTCTGGATCTTGAGAAGAAGATGTTTAAAATTTACATATTTTTTACACTTGGTGCCCTCCTCCAGGGCCCCCCTGGGGGCCACGCCCACCATTTTAGCAACTTTGGTTCCTCTACCCCTAAAGATGATTCCTGCCATGTTTGGTTGGAATCTAATCATTGATTCTGGAGAAGAAGATGAAAATGTATATTTCCTATGGTAGGGCCCCCAAAAAAACTGTTACGCCCACAGGGCCCTTATGGGACCACCCACAAAAATCTTGTGAACAACTTTCATTCTTCATCAATAGAGGCATCTAAATATGAAATATCAGGTCTGTCATACTTCTGGATCTTGAGAAGAAGATGTTTAAAATTTACATATTTTTTACATTTGGTGCCCTCCCCCAGGGCCCCCCTGGGGGCCACGCCCACCATTTTAGCAACTTTGGTTCCTCTACCCCTAAATATGATTCCTGCCAAGTTTGGTTGGAATCCGATCATTGGTTCTGGAGAAGAAGATGAAAATGTAAAAAGTTTACGGACGACGGACGACGGACGACGCACGACGCACGACGCACGACGGACGACGGACGACGGACGACGGACGACGGACAAAAAGCGATCACAATAGCTCACTTGAGCCTTTGGCTCAGGTGAGCTAAAAAGGGATTATAAATTATGTAACAATTTGTTGCCATAAATTATTTTCTGGCATTTAATCCTTGTGCTTCTAATTTGATTGATTTGATTTAGTTCATTTTATTTTCAACATAATCACATAAATTTACAAAATTATTATACAAATAATACAAAAAGAAATACGTACTGTAAATAAACATGTATAACAGATTGATTTACATAATACAGTTTATTTGAATGTTTTTTTTTTCAGTTATTTGGATAAAGATTGGTCGGACAAGTGACTTCAAACTGTAATTGCCTTCAGATGATTTTTTCTTTCCCCAGGCAAGTGAGCAACTTGGTCCATGGAGCACTGCTTTTTAAGGCATAATTTCAAGTTTTTGTGTTTATCTGAACAGTTTTGGCAAAGTGTATCATAACTGGGGGGTGTTGCATAAAGACTTGCAATTAATCACAACTTTGCGATTGATCGCAAACAAAAAATGCCTTCAAACTGAGTGACTGACAGTACTTACAGAATGTCTGGGCAATCTCACTATATTCCACTATTTTAAGGTTAAGATTTTTGTAACATTGTCCAAATCCTCAAAATAAATTTTTCATTCTAGCGGTTCCCTCATACCTTATTGTATTCGTATTAATAATAAAATCATGGGGCAGGTTTCGGTTTTTCAAATTTCCTTTTCGTTACAAAGATATACATGTACGATTGAAGTATTCAGATAAGAAAAACTCCGGGCGAGTTTTTCTTCCGTGTACAAAGTGAGTGCAGTGAGTTACTGAATATCAATTTGCATTTTCGCTCATTACTTGGCCATACAATGTCCATTTGACTTGAAATTTTCACACAATACCCTGTGAACATATGAGATAACAACAATATACATTGCATCAACCATTCATCACTTTTTGCACATGTCAACAAAGTTACTAGATCCCTTTAAATGGATTGAGGGATCTAAAGGGATCTCACATACCTCATTGTAATCATATCACAAGTAGAAACATGGAGCAGGTTTCGGTTTTCCAAATTTCTGTTTGTTATAAAGATATAAGATTGACTGGATACTTGTTTAATTTTTAATGATTGACGTGTTTGGATTTTAATCTCATAACTTTTGGGAAGAATTATAAAGTCTGTATACAAAGTAAGTGCAGTGAGTTAGCAAATACCTCCGACTGACTGACAAACTGACTTTTTTTGTTCATTACTCGGTCATATATTTATTTACAGTGGAATTTTCACACATCAATCAAATCACAAAAATACAATTACATTAACAATCCTTTTATCATTTTTTGCAAATTACTAGATCCCTTTAATCCTATGAGTCACCATGATTACCAAATAACAGCATTCTCATCCAAAATGTGCAATCAGCATGGCTCTTTTGTTCAAAGACGTATAAATCAAGTGATGTCAGTGTAAACTGTAATTAAATTAAGTTAAATAGTAAATCAGATGACATTCAATGGATAAATAGACATGACAAAAATAACAGGTGCTCTATAAACTGCTCTGCCTCTGTGAATATATAGTTTGCATCACAACACATAATAATCTGAAACTTGTAAGAAGTATTACGTAATTGTAATTACAGAGTCTCAGATGTGCCTTGGGCACATCTGGGAAGAGAAAGCCCATTTAACAAATTACTTCTCTCTACCACAACCTCAATCATACTTCACTGGCCATGCATTGAATACTGCAGTGCTGCATTCAAAATATAAAACAGTCTCAACACTCCGCGCACTGCCACTTTACCATAAAATGGTTGATGACCGCACATCCTTTTCTGCCTTTACTTAGCACTTGCCCTATTGCCCGGAGAAAGTCAAAATTGGTGTTGGGCAAGAAAAATATAATAAATGCCCTAGTTTGGTTGCCCAATCGGTCAAGTAACTAATACTGGTCAAATAGTATAGTAAGACTAAGACTAAGAGAATAATGTCATTCCTTAGCCTTATGTTTAAATCTCCTCCTGAAGTAAGTGGGCAAGTAAACTTTCTGTTCGGGAAAGTAAAATTGAAAAGTTATGATTTTACTTGCTCGAACAAGCCACTCAGTTGTTGTTGTTTGATGTTTATTGGCGGTTCATTCAATTTGAATATTTTCGCCAAAAACTAAATATTGTTTCATTCTTCTCATTTATTTTCTTTATTTTAATATTTTTATTATTATTATTATATACATATGTATATATTTTTTGAAGTGCATACACGTTTTCAGACCATCAATAAACAAAACCAAAATTAAAGGCATCATCGGGCCAACCCGGCTCGGTACGTTGAGCAGGCTTCTCAACTGACGAATCAGTCTAGGCCCCCCGATGCATGGAGATGCACTCTGGTCGCCTTCGTTTTTTTTTGCACCTGCATCCGATTCCAAAAAACAAACAAAATTATATATAAATCAAAACAAATCATATTAACCAAGAACATACAGAGGTAGCAAACATTTTTGGGCTTTGTAAGTGAAAGTGCAAGGTGCAGGGTGTAATTTACTAAATATTTTCATACATGTCATTAATTTTGAGCAAAATTTATTATGGTGATCAAAACCGTCTTCAGTTGCCTGCATAGATATCCTATTAACAGTCTCTGTATCGGCTTGAGCATGCATATAATTTTACGTGTATCAAAACTTATACAATATCACTACAAATGTGTATTAATACCATTATATACAACAATATAAACATTTCCTTTATATCTCACCGAGGCCCACCTCTCACATCGGGACTCCCGCCGCATATGTGGTCGTAGGCCTCTTCATAGTAATTATAAGACGAAACCAAAATAAATCAAATAACTTCATGCATTTATATACAAAAATTATAAACAATTTCGTTTTTTTTAATTTTTTTATAACAGAGCCCACCTCTCACATCGGAACTCCCGCCACATATGTGGAAGTGGGCGTCTTATTATCATAAAAATGAAACAATAACAAAATTCTTAGGCCTAGTATAATATGGGTAATCTCCCGGTTCTTTTCACATAATCAACAAGAGCTTGTTGGATGGGTCGCTCTAAAGAATTTAACAAATACATTATTTTTTTTTCCTCATATAAACCTGTTTCAGCCATCAACATGGCCCTTTGAACTATGTACTCTGGGCACTGACACAAAAAATGTGTAATAGTTTCAAATATACCCTCGCAATTAGGGCAATACCCAGTATCGTGCTTTTTCAATACACATAAATTTACATTTAAACCAATGTTTCCCATTCTTAAACAATGCAAAATACTTTCATTTTTTCTATTATTTAATTTACATATATATATACTCTTAACATTTTTTTGCACATCTTTAAGACATGATTCCGTTCCTTCCCATCTTTTCTGCCATTTAACATACATCCATTTCTTTATAACACTATTAACTTCATATCTTGCTAATTTATTATCAATTTCTATTTTTTTTTTCAAACCTCGTTTCGCTTCTATATCCACAATCTCATTACCATTTAGACCACAATGGCTTGGAATCCATTCAAAATATACAAGCATCCTTTTATTCTTCAATTGTGAACACAGATATAAAATTTCGTATACAGGAAGTTCGTCTTTGCAACTCTTTATGGCTTGTAAAGAACTTAGTGAGTCACTAAAAATAACTGCCCCCGTATACAAACTGGGATGATTATATAACCATTCTAAAGCAAGCACAATAGCCGCCATCTCTGCCCTATAAGAGGATGTATAATTTGAAAGTCTCTTAGATAATGAATAATCATAGTAAGGGACAAAGAAGGCGGCGGCTGCACTCTCCTGTTCTGGTGATTTGGATCCATCCGTATATATTTGCAAATAATTTTTCCATTTTGTATTTATCATTTCTATTGTTGCTTGCCTTTGAAACAATTGATTGTCTCTTTTACAAATATAATCCTGTAATTCCATTGATATCAAGGGTACGTTCAAGTGCCAAAAAGGGATTCTGGAGCAACTCATCTCCTCAACTTCAAAGTCAATTGTTGTCATCAATTCCATTGATCTTTGGCCAAAGGCTGTCCTAGAATTATTACCTCCATATATATGAAATTGCCAACAATCTTTGATATCCTCTTTTAAAGGATGATTTTTTACACTTTCAATACGCTTTTTAAGTCTACAACATGACATTTCTCTGCGTAAGTCTAAGGGCATCTCTCCTAATTCCACTTGTAGGTCTCTGAGAGATGTCCCCTTGCGTGCGCCGGCACATACATATAAACTTTGGTACTGAACTGAATTTAAAATATTTTTAATACTGGGTGCCGCTGAATCGTAAGCTTCGCAAGCGTAATCTATAGTTGATAAAATCAGAGATTTATATACCATCAAAAGTTCTTTAGCATCCCCACTCCATTTAGCATGAGCTAAACTCTTGACTACATTTAATTTACGTTTACACCGATTTGCAACATCTGTTATGTGAGGCCGCCAAGTAAGGCGTTTATCAAATATAACTCCAAGATACTTATGCTGATTTTCAGGTAGCAATTCATGTTCTCTTAAATATAATTTAATAACGTCATTTGATTTATTAGAAAAGAGGACAGGAACTGTTTTCTCTAGAGACACTTTCAAACCCCATGACAAAAACCATGAATCCAATGTATTGATGCAATTTTGTATCAATTGCGTATTTGTCTTTATATCATAACCAGATTTCCATATGACACAGTCATCTGCGTAAACTAAATTATGAATGTTAGGGGGCGTAGGGATATCCTTCAACATCACATTAAACAATAAAGGACTAAGAATGCTACCTTGAGGTAAGCCATTTTTGGGGTGCATAATTTGGGATTTGCTTTCCCCTACTTGAACTTGAAATGTACGGTCTAACAAATAATTCCTTAAAAAAACAAGAATATTTCCTTTAAGGCCTATATTACTAAGCTTAACAATGAGTCCCTTCGTCCACAGGGTATCGTAAGCTTTTTCTAAGTCAATAAATACTGCTAGAGTCTTCATACCAACTCGTAAATGTCTTTGTATCTCATTTTCTAAATGCACAATATTATCTATAGAGCCTCGATTTTTTCTAAAGCCACTCTGATTATTGTTTAATATTTCATTCTTATCTAAATACCATTGTAATCTTTCTTTTACAATACTCTCCATAATTTTCATAAAACAAGATAACAAAGAAATAGGTCGGTAAGATGACGTCCTAGTAGCATTCTTATTCAACTTCAATACAGGAATTAAAATCGCATGTTTACATTGTTCTGGTACAAAGCCAGTACTCCATATCTTATTAAATAAATTCAACAAGACATTCTTGGCAATTTTGGACATTTTTTGGTAAATTTCATAAGTTATGCCATCTTCCCCAGGAGTCGATACTTTTTTCTCCTTCAAAGCATTTTCCAACTCCAACATTGTGAATGGTTCATTTATTACCAAATCAAAAGTATTATTACAACTTTTCTCACCATCAATTTGCTTAAACGCTTCAAGCACTTCTCTCTTCTTAGTCTTATGACCACTAACTGAGTTTCCAATGGATGTAAAATACTCAGTTCGCGGGCACGCTTAGCCTTTCTACAAGCGTATGCGCAATATTCACAATCTTTAATCGTATTGCAACCCCCCAATTCAATGAAAAAATACAGAAAGTCAGAAGAGTATAACTATATTAATTATAATAAGGGCGTTCAATTCTGTAGGAATAAGTCTAGGAAATGGTCAACTCTTTATTCTTTAATATAATTTTCAGTCAGTTGGAAACGTGATCGGTCATCAACCGTTTTATTAGTTAGATCGACAAATCTATCGCTTTCATGGCCTTTTTGACATTATTATTGTTATTTTCACCGTCGGCATTCTAGCATGCCGACAGTGAAAATAACAATAATAATGTCAAAAAGGCCATGAAAGCGATAGATTTGTCGATCTACCGTTTTATGGGACCGACTACTGCCTGGTAATGTGCATGCAAACAATAATATTACCAATCATACCATTGCAGATCGCATGCAAATTGTCTATCGTACAACACTGTGAGCGGCCTACGGTGCTCCACCCTTCCTTCCTGCCGAAACCTTGGGCGGAAACACTGGTCCTCGTGGGCCACTTATTACACCCCGCCGAACATTTCACAACCACCGACAAAAACACCACAAATTATGTCAATGATTTACACTCACCCCTGAACTTGAACATCTTGAGTTACATTCCGAAAGAAGGTCTCCAACTGTTCCTGGTACCAGAATAATTCCTAAAATTATAAAACAGATGTGCAACTGATGATTTTTCCAAACTTTTGCCATGTTTTCTCATCATCATCAGCAACAGATCGCGTTGACGGATGGCCATCACCGATACCAGTGTGGGCGTGGCGCGTCAATATAATTATGACGTCGCAGAATTCACGTCGCTAATTCGTTGAAAGTATGAATGGAATGCGGAGATAATGAGTCAGATATGAATATTCATTTCAAAATGGCCGCGTACATGTGTTGACTTCGCAATGACGATGATGCAAGTGTTGTGAAATATATTTCTGTCATTGATTACATTTGACTTTATTATCAGAGTGATACAGTACAGTATACATGATCATACGTGAAATATCATTTCATTTAGCAAGGTCATTCTACAAGAACAGCAGGAGTTTTTGTACGAAAATGTCCAACGTCGTACAGCTAGGTAAGACATTGTCCCATTCATACAATTCTGTGTTGGCTCGTGCTGTGGATGTGTGTCTGTGCATTATGAATCTGCAAATAATTATAATCTGATTCTGAGCTGGGTAAATGTGTTTCATTAAAATGATAATTTTGTATGTTCAGAGCCAAACAATTGATGTGTAGTTTTAGATAAATTTAGTATCGTTCAAATAAATGATGTGCAGACGCGTAGTCGTAGACGTAGTCGTCGTAAAAGATATTTTCAAAACTTGTTTTCCTTCTTTTCATCATGCTCATGTCAAATTATAACAAGAATGTCTGTTCCCCACTATTTTCTTCAGGAAATAATACTGATTGCCTGGGAGATCCAGTTTACTGCAGCAAACGGTCCACACAGTGAGACTGAGAACAGCATGCGCATTCGCTTCGAAGACGTGCCCGCTAGTGCTGTAACCGATCATCGGATCGGCATGCCGATCACGATCCGATCATACATGATCGGACCGTTTTTGCCGATTTCCGATCATGCAGAAAAAATCGGAAGATCGGATCGGCGAAAAAAAAAAAAAATCCGTTTTTTTTTCTTTGGAAAATGATCCCCAAAAACATATTTTGGGAATATAAATGAATACCAAAGCAACATATATCCATATTAATAAGCCCAAGGTAATCTTGTATGGGTATGCTTTCATTTAAAACTGATTACCTCTCCTTTTACAAAATTATTCGCGCCGATTTTGAGCTTAGTCCCATGTGTTTCTGAAAGGTTACGCCAAATTAATCACATGGGACTAAGCTCAAAATCGGCGTGAGTAATTTTGTAAAAGAAGAGGTAATCAATAATAGTAAATATATAATCCATTGCGGATATAGTATCGGAAATAATATCGCTAATGATATTCGCTTGTCTCGCAATGTAAAACTAGGAATCTAAACGATCACGACGTTTCGTATGCTACTGCAATACTTTGTCAAATGATAATATCGAATGTAGACACTCGGCTTTTTATGCTCTACCGTGGCTCCAAACATCACAATCTCGCATGAGCGATTGCGTTCCTGATAGGTCAACAACGGAACCCGCTGATTGGCCGGTGCACACGGGCAAACAACCAATCAACGGAACACTGGATCGGCCCGCCTAACGAAACAGCGTACGATACGTCGCCACGACACTACCCCGAACAACCGGCCCACAACGGTTGATGCCAAACCCACGGCAGAACCCCCCTAGCCACCTTCTCGCTACAACGCTCATATCTACGTATCAATTTCAGGGCAGGGTGCCCGTATGTTCAATCAATAATAGTAAATATATAATCCATTGCGGATATAGTATCGGAAATAATATCGCTAATGATATTCGCTTGTCTCGCAATGTAAAACTAGGAATCTAAACGATCACGACGTTTCGTATGCTACTGCAATACTTTGTCAAATGATAATATCGAATGTAGACACTCGGCTTTTTATGCTCTACCGTGGCTCCAACCATCACAATCTCGCATGAGCGATTGCGTTCCTGATAGGTCAACAACGGAACCCGCTGATTGACCTATCAGGAACGCAATCGCTCATGCGAGATTGTGATGTTTGGAGCCACGGTAGAGCATAAAAAGCCGAGTGTCTACATTCGATATTATCATTTGACAAAGTATTGCAGTAGCATACGAAACGTCGTGATCGTTTAGATTCCTAGTTTTACATTGCGAGACAAGCGAATATCATTAGCGATATTATTTCCGATACTATATCCGCAATGGATTATATATTTACTATTATTGATTGAACATACGGGCACCCTGCCCTGAAATTGATACGTAGATATGAGCGTTGTAGCGAGAAGGTGGCTAGGGGGGTTCTGCCGTGGGTTTGGCATCAACCGTTGTGGGCCGGTTGTTCGGGGTAGTGTCGTGGCGACGTATCGTACGCTGTTTCGTTAGGCGGGCCGATCCAGTGTTCCGTTGATTGGTTGTTTGCCCGTGTGCACCGGCCAATCAGCGGGTTCCGTTGTTGACCTATCAGGAACGCAATCGCTCATGCGAGATTGTGATGTTTGGAGCCACGGTAGAGCATAAAAAGCCGAGTGTCTACATTCGATATTATCATTTGACAAAGTATTGCAGTAGCATACGAAACGTCGTGATCGTTTAGATTCCTAGTTTTACATTGCGAGACAAGCGAATATCATTAGCGATATTATTTCCGAAGAGGTAATCAGTTTGAAATGAAAGCATACCCGTACAAGATTACCTTGGGCTTATTAATATGGATATATGTTGCTTTGGTATTCATTTATATTCCCAAATTGTGTTTTTTGGGGATCATTTTCCAAAGAAAAAAAAAAACGATTTAAAAAAAAAAAAAAAAAACAAAAAACAAACAATAACACAGCCTGGTGCTGGCGGCGCTGGCTTAGAATTTGATTAACTTCTTCTCATGACATAAAATTCATGATGATGAAATTCTGTTTCCCCATTCTGTTTCTTATTCAGGGAATAATCCTGACTCCCTGGGAGATGCAGTTGACTTTGCACAATGAGAACATCATCACGGTGCAGAGAGATGCCATCTACAGCCTGGCTGCGCTGGCTAAGAATTTAATTACTGTAAACCAAGGTGACTTTGGTCGCCGGGGTGACTTTTGCCACTTTTTTAGATGAATGTATTTTCATCAAGCCTCACATTTTAGAACAAATTTCTTATTAGATTCCTTGTTGACCATACATTACGAGACAAACGAATATCACTAGCGATATTATTTCCGATAAATTTCTTAATGTTTCAAATATATTCTTATAGGGTAATGTATATAATCAGAAATTAGTTCTTTAGAGTGAGACTTGATGAAAATACATCCTTCTCAAAAAGTGGCTAAAGTCACCCCGGCGGCCAAAGTCACCCCGGGTTTACGGTAGTTATTTCTCTTGTTGATGAAATTCTGTTACGCCCTATATATCTATTTCTTATATTTCAGGGAATAATCCTGACTCCCTGGGAGGAGCAGTAGCCCTGGCAGCAAACAGCCTGCTCAGCGGGAACATCATCTCCGTGCCGACAGACACCATCTACGGCCTGGCCGCGCTGGCTCAGAATGCAGACGCCGTTGAGAAGCTGTATGACATCAAGGGAAGGAACGGCCACAAACCGATTGCCCTCTGCGTGAGCTGCATTGAAGACATCAAGAGGTAACATCATTATTTTGGACAGGTTACCTGTCAATCTGTGACTATAAAGAATTCTTAAATCTTTACAGCCAGCTTTGAACTACTTATAAGATTAACATGGTCATGATTCAATGAAGCCTTCATTCAATCATGACCATGTTAATCTTAAAGGTAGTTCAAAGTTTGTAAGAATTCTTTAGAGTTAAGACATGCTATAAGTGTTTGTTGAACAAAGCCATATTATGCTATTACAGCCATAACACAGCATCAAATTGATAGTGTGAAAAACATCTAGTTTAAGGCGAGGCAGACAGGGGATTTCCCCAGTGTTTACTGGGACAATGAGGGCAGCTGACTATCAGGCTTTTTTTTACCAGGCAATGGAGTAAGGGGTTAATGCAGCATGCTGTTAACCCCTTGTCTTGTAGGGGTGTCTAGATGGTACCAACTGTTCATATAATTATTAATCATAACTTTGGGGAATATGAAAGTGAATTAACTTTGGTTTTGACAAAGATAGCTAAATCAGGGCTCCACACTTACCTTTTTTTGTCAGTGGCCCAGTCGGGCCAGTGAAATAATTTCTCCCTCTTTTCTGGTGGCCCCAAAGAAAAATTTACTGGCCCCAAAATTTTATTTCATGATTAAACTTTTTACTATTCAAAATTTGTATTCTCTTTCCTGATCAAACCTGTGATTATAGATGAAGCATGACATGAAAGGAAACAAGATTTTTCTAATTTTGTCGAATTCAGGTTGAAAATTTGCGTGCCTGAAGTGCAATTTCACTGGCCCAGGGCCAGCGGGCCAGTGCGAGTGTCGATATCCAGTGTACATTTAAAGTGAACTAGAGCCCCTCTCTAGCTCTCAACCAACGATATATTGAAATGAATTCCATTATAACACGTTGTTGTTTTGGGATCCCAGGTGGGGCTATGTGACGGTGGAGGACAACATTCTACGGGACCTGCTTCCTGGACCAGTCACGGTCCTCTTCAGGAGAAGACCAGAGCTCAACCCGGACTTCAACCCCTCCGCAGACCTGGTGGGACTCCGCATCCCCGAGTACCCCTTCATCCAGCAACTGGCCCAGGCTGTAGGGGTTCCCATCGCTCTCACCAGTGCAAACCCCACATCGGAAAGGAGCACACTATCTGTCAAAGTAATAATAATAATAATAATTAACAATTTTTATATAGCGCATAACACATGTCCCTATGCGCTGAAGAGAAAGGAAATACACAAAAAAAAAGATTATCTGGGATTCAAAGAGAGAGAGAAAAAAAGTATTAAATAAGTACGTCTTTAAAGCAATCTTAAACTTATCAATAGTATCAATATTTTTCAAATATTCCGGGAGATTATTCCATAGGGTTGAGGCAGTGTGAGCAAAGCTGCGTTCACCATATGATTTAGTGAAAACTGGTGGAATAACAAATAATTTGTTCTTATTTGAACGAAGATTTCTTAGTGGTTTGTGTAATGTTAACAACTCTTTTAAATAAGATGGTGCGAAATTATAAAAGCATTCATATGCCAACAACAACATTTTAAATGAAATACGAGACTTAATAGGGAGCCAGTGTAAGTTTCTTAAAATGTGTGACACAGATTCATGTTTCCTTATACCGTAAGAGCCCTCATAATATTTTGTTGATACAGTACCGTAAAACTCCGTGTATAAGGCGCACCCGTGTATAAGGCGCACCCCCAACTTTCTAAAAAAATTTAAAAAAAATAAATAAAAAAACTTTTTTTTTTTTTTTTTTTTTTAGGACACCCTGTATTTTTTTTAGACACCCTGTAGTGCTGTTGGAATACTTACATCGCTGGTCTAGGGCATATCAAGGGCTTAATGTCAATTCTGGCTTTCATCATCATATACTTTTTTTCACATACAAAATAGTGGTTAGTACAAAAATTGCACACATTGAGCAATAACACTGGTGCTCATAAATATTCATATTCTTATTCATGAATATTCATAAGCACTTATACTCATTCAATATATGCAATTTTCTTAATTAACTAACAACTATTTTCAATTATGAGCAAAATTAATAACCACTGGTTAGATAATTGCATATATAATGAGTACCTGCTGCTCACGAATGTATGAATATTCATTAGCTGCAGTATTTGCTCAATAAACTTGCAATTTTTAAATTTGTAACCAATATTTGTTTTGTGTGAAAAAGGTATATCTTGCTGAATGCTACAACAGACAACAAGCTCTTGCCATGCTCTACACCAGTGTAATATGCATTGAACATGACTACAGGGTGTCCCAAAAAAATTTGAAAAAAAAAAAAATTTGAAAAAAAATGTTTTTTTTTTTTTTTTTTGCTATACCTGTGTATAAGGCGCACCCCCGACTTTGAAATTTTTTCCGACGGAAAAAAGTGCGCCTTATACACGGAGTTTTACGGTATGTTATAACAGGGCTCCACACTCACCGTTTTAGTCAGTGGCCCGGTCGGGCCAGTGAAAAAGCTTCTTCCCGTATTCTGGTGGCCCGAAAGAAAATTTACTGGCCCCAAATTGTATTTTACGAGTAAGCTTTTTACTATTCAAAATATCACTCTTTCCTAATAAAAGCTGTGATTACAGATGATCGAAGCACGACATAAAAGAAAACACGATTTTTAAATTTTTGTCAATGTCGGGTTGAAAGTCTGCTTGCCCGATCGGGCCACCAAAATATGACTTTTATACATTTTGCTGGCCCCAAGTGCAATTTCACTGGCCCCGGTCCAGTGCGATTGTCGGTTTTTCTTCAAACACAAATGCAGGGATCCTAAGTATTTTAATCATAATGTAGTACAGTTAGGTTGTGAGTAAACATTGAATTCTTCATCACATCAGCAAACTTGATAGCACTCTACATCCCAGATTTCACTCAGAGTAAGAATCCCCTTTCTATGGGCAAACGAAAATTTGTAGTCGAGTCTAGTGCTGTTTTAAAATCTCTATTTGATTGGCAGACAAAGTAGGACCTTATCCTGCAGCTAGCCCAGGCTGTAGGGATTCCCATTTGCTCTCACCCAGGAGTATGTACTCTCTGTCAAAGTAAGGATCCCCCCAAATGTTGATTCTGAGATTCTAAGGATTTTAATCACAATCTAGTACAGTCAGGTTGTGAGTAAACTTTGAATTTTTCGTCACATCAGTGAACTTGATAGGACTCTACAACCAGGGTTCACTCGTTGTTAGAATAAAATCCCCTTAATATGTGCAAAGGGAAACTTGTAGTCCATGGCGGTATGTTTTCTATCTCATAGCAAACATGGTATGACTTCATTCAGCAGCTAGCCCAGTCTGTACGGATTCCCATTTGCTCTCAACCAGCGCAAACCAAAACAAGGAGCCCACACTCTTGAAGTAGGAATACCCTAAAAGTATTGGCAACAGGAGACGTAAAGTCAGTCAATTCTGAACTATGATTTATATGCTCCCAGATAATCCAAATATTACTTTTAAATTGTTTATAGAATCGTTCCAAGCGTCCTTTAATGTTATTTCGTCACTATTTGCTTGTAACTCTCTGTCTTTCAGGAGTTTGAGACCCTTTGAGACTCTTTGAGACCAGCTAGATCTAGTGTTCGATGGCAGAGTTCTGAGTGATTTAGGGTTCCACAGTTGTTCACTCTCAGAGATTGGCCCTTCTTAGTAGCATTTAAACACTTTATGTGCTTAGCTATGGAGACATTCTAAGTACCATACAGTACTTTTCCTCACTAATTGTTTGTAACTCTTTGTCTTTCAGGAATTTGAGTCACTTTGGGACCAGTTAGACCTAGTGTTTGATGGAGGAGTCCTGAGTGATTCCGAGGAGTCGAGACAGGGTTCCACAGTTGTAGATCTCTCGGAGATTGGACGCTTCTCCATTGTCCGACCGGGAAGGTGAGATATACATGTTGCGGTTGAGAGAGAGAGAAGCGCGTTAAGTCACTATTTATACTTCAGAGATAATCAAGTTGAGGGTTTGAAAGACACATGGAAACTAAGTCTCTCTTCTATATTAATTAACCCGTTGAGGACTGGTCCCGAAATATTTCGTTCTTGAGTCTATGGAGAATGCGTGTTATACCAAAATCAATTCGTCCTCAACGGGTTAATGAATATTTCCAGAAATAGACATGATTATTATCCAAAAATGATGCATCACATAGAGGAGGCTCCAACCTGCGAGATGGCATGCATAACTCTATTTTGCCCAAAATTGATTTTAACGCTCCCACTTCTCACCCGATGATGTACCCCTTGCAATGTCACGCCATACAAATTTAAGTGGTCCCAAAATCAAAAGGGTGTACATGTACAATTCGCAATTAAGCTTGACTTATTGTTTTTCACAGAGAACCCAAATATGGTTTCTTGTACAAAATGCATTTCAAAGACAGCTCCCAAAGAATGCCGCCTAAATTAGCCCAAATGATACATGATTATTTGGAATCCACTTTGCATGTATGCAATGATTAGTGGTTACTCTGTAGGACAAACGTTGGCAAGCTTTCAGGTAACGCTGTTACCGATCATCGGATCGGCATGCCGATCACGATCCGATCATACATGATCGGACCGTTTTTGCCGATTTCCGATCATGCAGAAAAAATCGGAAGATCGGATCGGCAAAAAAAAAAAAAAATTAATCACATGGGACTAAGCTCAGAATCGGCGTGAGTAATTTTGTAAAAGAAGAGGTAATCAGTTTGAAATGAAAGCATACCCGTACAAGATTACCTTGGGCTTATTAATATGGATATATGTTGCTTTGGTATTCATTTATATTCCCAAAATGTGTTTTTTGGGGATCATTTTCCAAAGAAAAAATTTTTTTAAAAATTTTTTTTAATTTAATTTTTTTTTTTTTTTTACAGTAATTAAACAACAAGCTTAGTGTCAGCGTAAGTTTTATTTTAAATGATAAAGCTATAAAGTATTCTCTTTATGTTGCAGTGCCAAGGATCAGGTAGAGAAGCTGCTACATGGGAAATACCACCTGCGAGAGAAGAAGAGTTAATGGGGGGCAACGCCTCGTGGGTGTCTGTAGGACCAGGTTTGTGACTTGATTCCATCACGACTTGATTCCAGCTTTGAAAGGTTCCTTCATAATTTACATTATTTGTATTTTATTTTTTGTTCTTACTTTTATTATTTATAAAGTACTTGAATTATCTCATTGAGGTCTAACAAGTAATTCAGAAATGTCTAGTCTTTCATACACACAAAACATTGTTTTGACTTTAGTCAAACCTGTCTATGAAGACTCCCCAAGAGAGATATAATAATTGGTCTTTATGAGCAGGGGGGGTGTTTCTCAAAGTTCCCAAGTTGAGCTTAACTCTAAGTTGGACTCAAAATCTATGGAAAGCTGTTAGTTTATTTGAAGGAAAACAAATGTTAAAGTTCTTTTAAAATGCATAAAATGTTGATTCAAATCATTAATATTTTCTATTATCAAGGAGATTTCATGTTATTGATGTGAAATTTATGAAAGGTCTAAAATAATTGCATTTTTGCTTTTGAATATATTTAATTCCAAGGCTATAGTTGGCTAACCATAATCTTAAAGGGACTTAGTAACATTGTCCAAATCCTCAAAATAAAATTTTCATTCTAGCGGTTCCCTCATACCTTGTTGTATTCGTATTAACAATAAAATCATGGGACAGGTTTCGGTTTTTCAAATTTCCCTTTCGTTACAAAGATATGTACGATCGAAGTATTCAGATAAGAAAAACTCCGGGCGAGTTTTTCTTCTGTGTACAAAGTGAGTGCAGTGAGTTATTGAATATCACTTTGCATTTTCGCTCATTACTTGGCCATGCAATGTCCATTTGACTTGAAATTTTCACACAATACCCTGTGGACATATGAGATAACAATGATATACATTGCATCAACCATTCATCACTTTTTGCACATGTCAACAAAGTTACTAGATCCCTTTAAAGTCCAACTTAGAATTTAGTTAAACTTAGGATTTTTGTGAAACACCCACTACCAGTAATCTACTTTTAAGCTGCTTCATAATAAAACAAGATAAGGTGGGTCATAAAGCAAGTTTGGTTGCAATTTGCTATATTAAAAAAAAAAAATATGATAGAAGGTTTTTTTTTCTACTGCAGGATTAAAAAAAAGACTCAAATTATCCCATTAAAAGGAAAATCCAGGCCAGAATTAGTTGTCTAACAGAATGAGAAAGATGTGAGGTGAAATTGGTGAATTTTTGATCAAAATCGGACAAAAGACACAATAGTTATGCTAATTTGAACATCATGTAGAAATGAGCGATCCTTTCAAAATTGCCGCCAATCGCAATATCATTGACCAGCAACTCGCCACAGGTTTTGTACCTTAAAACTCACTTATATTAATTTTAGTTGCTCATAACAATTTGTTCTGCTTGGTTTCACAAATCCATAAAAGGAATATCGATGGGCCAAATATTTTAGAATATTAAAGCTCTAAACATTGTTTTGTAACTAAGACAATTGTACTTTTGTAAAATTTGAAGGGATACATCAAAATGGGAGCACCTTGCATATGATGTCACATTCTCTAGCGATTGCAAACGATACACGCAATCGGAACAAAGTTCAACCTGTCAACTTCTTTTGTTGCTCTACTGTTTTTGCTCAGATTTTCATTCTTAATTTTCATTCTAGCAATTGCAAACGATACACGCAATCGGAACAAAGTTCAACCTGTCATAACTTTTTTTGTTGCTCTTCTGTTTTTGCTCAGATTTTCATTCTTGATTCTTCTTATGCACCTTCTTTCATAGCAAACATAAACTTTCTGGGGTGGAATTCCCCTTTAATAAAGTAAAATAGAGAATTTAAGATATGCGATCAAATTATATAAAATGTATTTCCAGCAAATTCATGACAAGTCTTTCATACAAGAAGTTGATTTTTTCCTACTCTTAAAATATGATGGATAACACGAGAGGAAATTATAGGAACCGCTAGAAACTAAAACAATTGGTTATATTACAGTCACATTAGACCAAGTTGTTGTACAGTGAAACCACATTATAACGAGGACCTCAAGACCATGACAGTAACCTTTTTTATACCAGGTATCTTGAATATACCGTTGTGAAAAGAAACCCACATTCGCTCGAATCGGCAAAATCACCTTGTTATAAAGAGGGTTTTTTGAATGAAAAAGAGCAAAGAAAAAGAGTGTTTTAAAAAAATTACATATGAGCTTTTTATAAGATTCTACTCATGATCATGCTCTGTACTTTATATTGTTTTTAGTTTGTGAGTAAAGTTGTACAATATTATCTGACTTTTATACACATTTTGTAATAAGATGGTGTTATTATGGTTTTTTTGTTTGTTTTTCTTCAGTTTGAATTACATGTATTCACACTTTTATATTTTCACAAATAACCGTGATTTAAGTATTATATTTCTTTTCAAAATCATGAGAAAGTGAACATTACATGTATGTATGTGCCTTGTTGCCAGTATTGAGACAGTGGTAAAGAATATTCTTGTTTCTACCGTTTTCCAAAAAGTAAATATCAGTTTTATGCCTTTCTCAAGTGATCCATTAACTTTATATTTTTCCCCAAAAGTAATATTCAAGACTTCTATCATATATACCAATTTCATTGTAAGATTCTTGAGAATGATATGTGAGATTTTCATAGAAAAGGAATAATGTTTACCTAGTGAAAACAGAGAAAATCGATGTCTGGTGATATCCTGATCATTCGTCTGAAGTATCAGAATTCGGATACTATGGAGAATTGAGTACCGGTATTCAAATTCGGATACTCTTGACTATGGTCAAGAGCGTCTATAGACGCTTTCAAATTCAAATTTAAATATTGCTATAATTACGGAGACATTTGACAAATCAAAACCCATTTCATTATTCTTCTACCATATGCCAAACAACAAGGTACAAGGGAAGTGGGAAAGCTCCAAGTGATTTTGGTTGAATTTGCGGACAAAGTTAATGGATCACTTTAATATTTACGTAGTATAGGATTTCATGAACAGTACATGTATATATGTATATGAAAAATAACAGGTTTTCTTACTACATCAATGCAAATGTACAACCTGTATAATATACATGCCTTTTAACACACTGACATATTTTTATGTGCTATATTATAGATATGATACTAGTTCTTTTTTGACAAAAAAAGTAATATGATACTTTATGTATATATATGCAATCATGTAGTACTACACCATGTCCCAGAAAAAACGAAACCGGGTTTCATGGCAGAAATTTTATGTTATAATGAATAATTTCCTTGATGATATATATGTCTGAAAAGCTACGCGTCTCTTCTTTTATTTGATATACAACTTATGGCACATAATTCACGCATGACTGAATTAGAACGATAGAAAGTGGTGTTACCAAAATTCAATTTGCGCGCAGAAATTGCAAGTTTGGGTGAGGTTTTGGGGAGAGTTTTAAGAGTAGTAAACATACTTATTTTGAAAAAGGACAGACACCGCATGAAAATTCATAATTTTATCTATTATATGACACCTCATGATTAAACAATAAATTATATATGCCAGAGAACGAATACAATGAAAACATGCTTGATTCCAGCCCAAATGAGTAACTTTCCTGATCTAGCCTGTTTCCTGATCCCCATGTGTGTGTAAATTCACTCATGCATCATCGTCCATTGTCAGCTGCTAGTCAGGAAAGCTGAGCGACTTCTTACTCAACTTTCACTCATTCGGGCAGAAATCAGGCATGTTTTCATTGTACTCGTTCTCTGGCATAAATCATTTATTTTTTTAGCATGAGGTGTCATGTAAAAGATAAAAATATGAACTTTTATGTGGTGTTTGTCCTTTTTAAAAATAAGTACGTTTACAACTCTTAAAACTCACCCAAACTTCAAATTTATGCGTGCAAATTGAATATTGGTAACACCACTTTCCATTGTTCTAATTCAGTCATGCTTGAAGTATATGCCATAAGTTGCACATCAAATGAAAGAAGAGACACAGAGCTTTCCAGGCATATATATATATCATCAATTAAATTATTCATTATGACAGAAAATTTCTGCCATGAAACCCGGTTTCGTTTTTTCTGGGACACGGTGTATAACCCAAAAAACAACAACAAAAAACATAGTGATATTTTTGTGAATATTTGTCTTTTTGATCTGTCATGTTGGACGATAGCAGTTTTCCCACAACGGCGGGGAGCAGATGTGTAATCATTGTAATTTTCAAGATTTTCAAGATTTTCAAGATTTTCAGGGATATTTTTAGTGGCTCCTCAATGACTGGTGTGGGCCGCGTACTGTAATACCTAACAAGAATAACAAGACAAACATGTACCTACGAGTATTCATAGCAAATATTGATTCCTTTAATATACGGATTATGCCACCTTTCAGTTTCTTTTCTTGCCATCAATTTTGGACATTTTTGTTTTTGAGAGAGAGAAAAACACCTTGCATTCATATATAGAAACAACATTGCAAAAAATGTTTTGGACATGTTAATAAAACAATTTTACCATTTCACATTTAATTTTTATCGTTTCTATAGAAGCGGAGATAGTGTTGAAATTTAGCCTTGCAAGATGTTTTCAAAACATTGGTACCTCCAACTTTTAGTTTGTTTGTACTTTAAGTAAAAGTTTATTATGTTTACCTTGGCATTCCAATGTATTATGGCCAAATAGGCCAAGGTGCTTTTATTTAATAAGTAGCTGTCTGAAGAATGGATTACTGGTCCGTTTCCTCTTATGTTAGAAGTAATTTTTTGAAATTTATTATAAATGTAAGAAAGAAAGAAGCACAAAGGCACCCAAGATCCATTTTTAGATAATTAGCCCTATACCAGAGCTCCACACTTACCTTTTTTGTCAGTGGCCTGGTCGGGCCAGTGAAATAATTTCTTCCCCATTTCTGGTGGCCCAAAAGAAAAATTTACTGGCACGAAAAATTTATTTCATGAGTAAACTTTTTACTATTGAAAATATCACTCTTTCCTGATCAAACTTGCCATTATAGATGAAGCAAAACATGGAAGAAAACAAGATTTTTCTCAATTTGTCAATGTCGGGTTGAAAATCTGCTTGCCCGATCGGGCCACCATAATATGACTTTTATACATTTTTGCTGGCCCCGAAGTGCAATTTCACTGGCATCAGGCCAGCGGGCAAGTGCGAGTGTCGATCCCTGCTATGCTATACCAGAGATAACAAAAAGTAGCAACAAAGAGCTGTTTTGATTAAAGGTGCACCTGTAAAGTGTCGGATATTGCCCAAAATGACACTTGAGACGTCAATCCTATATCAAAATCATTGTAAGGTATGTCCGAATGATGTGTGAAAGTTTAATTTTAAAAGAACACTGCTTTCCTGGTTAAAAGAGCACAAATTTGCGTCAGCTTTTACAACAAATTACTGTATGACGTTTATGACCGTTCATTATGAATGATTATCAATGATAGATATCGTCATACTAAAGGGGCATTTGAAAAAAATCTAACCCTGTTTTATTCTTCTCTTACCATAAGCCAAACAACACGGTAGAAGAGAAATGTGGAAGCTCAAATTAACTTTTGTGGAGTTAGACACTTTACAGGTGCACCTTTAACAAATATAATTGACAAGACACAGGCAAAATGAGAAACCAAAACAAATGTTGGCATTCCAATGTACAATACAATTATGGACAAAACTGCCAAGTAAGTTGAAGTGACCCATAAACTTCATAAGGTTTTATGAAAATTATATTTCAGACTTCAATCATGATGGACCAATATCATTGTATAAAGTTTGATACATTTAGTTTCACAGCAAAAGAACATTTTGCACCGAGTGAAAAAAAGAGTGGAAATTGATGTCAAATTTTGTCACCTATAGTACTTCCCATTGACTTCGACTACATTCAGAAAGCAATCTGAAACGCTACCGTAAACCGGGGTGACTTTTCCACTTTTTGAGATGAATGTTTTTTCATCAAGGCTCACTTTTTTGAACAAATTTTGTATTGTTTCAAATATTTTCTTATAGGGTTATGTATAGAATCATAAATTAGTTCTAAAGAGTGAGACTTGATGAAAATGTATCCTTCTATTAAAAAAGTGGTCAAAGTCACCCCGGTTCCAAAACTCACCCCGGTTTACGGTATTAATTTCAATCGTGAATATCTCCATAACTAGGGAGACATTTTAGAAATCAAAAATTACTTAATTCTTCTCTTACAATAATCCAAACAACAAGGTACAAGAGAACTGTGAAAGCTCCAGTTTATTTTACTTGAGTTTGACAAAGTGTATGGATCAGTTTAAAGGTAATGTAAAAGTATCTTTCTGTATGTAAAAATGTATTATGTAATGAAGAAAGTATCCAATAACCCTTTTAAAGCTTTATAATTTGTTTCTTCAAATATGCCCTTGTTTCAATTTGAACTGTTTTTGATTGAAGCTGTTGAAATATGGTGAAATGAAAAAAGTATGTGATAATGTTCATTACTTTTTCAATATTCCTTGAAAAGTTATGAGCAAAGTATCATTTGAAAGGCATCATATGGCTTCCTGATTGCGATTTTTAAATGTTCATTCTTTAATAAAGATATTGCAATTATATGTTTAAACAAATGAACAGGGTCAATTTGTGTTCACTACGGTATAGTGTAGAGTTAGTGTACTTACTACTTAGATATCTAGAAGTATAATAATCACACTTATTTTTATGCTTTATTATTTACATGACACAGATATTTTATATGTTATTCATAGTAGTTCTTAGTATATTTGTTTTCATGCATGCAACTATCTTGTTCTATTGTGTCTGAATGTCACTGTTTCAGGATTGACATAAAACTGCAGATTTTAGTCATGTAGTTACCCAATTTTGTATCATGTGTATAATTATGTAATCTGACACCAGATAAGCAAATTCTGTAAGTTTTCCTTAAAAATCATCTGACATAATTGAAACAAATAATTCACTAAATTTGAAGTTTGCAACGAATAATATCAATCCTACAAATAGAATTACCACAATTGAATCATGGTTCATATTCAAACAAAGTGTCAGATTCTGAAGAAATATTACATTTATTACACATTACTCAAAGTTTGTAAATTATAATGCAGACTTATCCATTAAATTGTTGCTAAACTATATTTTCCACTTTTTAAAACAATAATTTTTTTTTTTTGCACAAACATGCATAACCTTAATATGTTTTGCTAATTTTTTTAATGCAAACTTATCCATTAATCGTCACTTAATTGATTATTTTCCACTATTTTTTTGTTTTTGCACAAACGTACATAACCTTAGCTTAGCTTTGTTTGTCTTTTTCTTTTCAAAGATGCATGTTTCATAATATGTAAAATAATAATTGTGATGTGTTATAATTCTTAATGGTACTATGTCTTCTAAAGTTTATAAACAAACATTTTCTAAACAGTGTAAAAAAGAGTGAATGTTTGTTATTATATGTACAATGTGTATATTACCGATGTAAAAGTGACTTATTTTTTAAACAAAAGTATATCTACATTCTGTTTACAATTAAAATGAACTATATAAATATGCAAGTCATGAAATTGTTTGTCTTTTATTCCTAATTGTATAACTTTGTTTAAACTTTAATTAAAGGGATAGTTGAGTATTGGTCAAACTTAACTTTAGTAACCAAAACCTGCACCATTACGATACAAAATAATAGTTATAACTTCACCATGCTCGAAAAGTATACACAATTACAAACGACTAAGTAAAACCCCTGTTATCATTCAAAAAGAGCCGTTACAACTCAAGAGGGCGCTCTCTAAAAAAAAATCATTGGTTTAAGCCATTTTTCATACAAAATTGGGCATTTAATGTTTTGTTAAAATAATGATTCAATAGAGATATCATTAACAACTTTTTAAAAACCTATTCAGATTTTTTCAAAGTATTCTTTAAGCATTTTAAAATTTGTTTCTAAAAAGTCAAAATATCCACTGGCGAAGAATTTATTAAATAAAAATATGTTTATGGATATTTCAGCCGTTTCTGAACCGATTTTGATCAAATAAAGTTTATTCTGTCATTAAAATTGTATGTTCTTTCAAATTTAACAGTCTAGTTTTCATTATCTCATAAAAAAATATCGGGGGGCACTTCGGGAAATACCAATACTCAACGGTACCTTTAAGACAGAGAGTGTAGGAGGAACAAACACATGGGTAATAAGAGTAATGACCATTTTGTTTAAAATCTTAGATATGAATAGGGCCATATTAAAAATGTACACAACCCCATACGCAATAAATTGTACAAAGACATGTACAGCGGCGAAGCATGATCGAACTGATAAGAGGGGGTGCAAAAATTATTGTGGGGGTGGGCACAACTTCAGTATTTCGTAGTTTACAAAAATGTTCTCCTTGTGTTTTGTATTTGTTTCAAAGTTATTGGGAGGGGGGCACAACCCCCCCCCCCCCCCCCCACCCCACCCCACCCGCAGCTACGCTACAAGATATGTACAGCAGAATCCACATCAATGTTGTTGTATACCGGTGCTTTGTAATCAAGCCGCTTGCAGTAAGTTCGGATCACACTGTATATGAGGTGTTGAGTGAGAACAAAATACAAAATTTGCGCCCCTAAGGCCCTAGCACTTTTCTTAATTCTACTTTTTTGTAGTTTGGATTTTTGTAGCTCACTTTTAATTGTAACGTTCGAAAGAGCACTGGCCTAGTAATCTGCATGCAGGTCTCGTCTCGGGTCCGATTCCTGGTGAAAGTCTATTTAATATCTTAGCTTATTTTCATTTTCAAAACTATTTGTTTTGGTGTAACTTGAATCTGCGCCATGTGAACTCTTGTAGACCATGCATTACACAACCAACTGAGCAACGAACGAAACGCACTAACATTGATTATAGTGTATAATTCAAACACCTTGGCCCGTATTCACAAATGAGGTTTGTAGGAGGTTTGTACAAACCATGGGTTGACGATGGTTTACATCTATGGAATGCTGCTCGCATACCGTAAATTGTAAATC